>VNJU01006291.1:0-203028 GCA_008042675.1 Drosophila seguyi | reverse complement strand
TATGGAAGCTATATGATATACTTGTCCGATTTTGATAAAATTAAAACCGAAATTTTAAAATATAACCAAATGGTCAGATCTAAAATTTTATGCAAATATCTTAAAAATTGCTTAAGTTATAATTTTTTTCATTAAAATTTACCGATCGTTCCTATGGCAGCTATATGATATAGCCGTCCGATCCGGCCCGTTCCGACTTATATAGTAGTGAGAGCATATAGAAGACTATCTGCAACGTTTCATTCAGATAGCTTCAAAACTGAGAGACTAGTTTGCGTAGGAACGGACGGACAGACGGACAGACGGACAGACGGACAGACGGACAGACGGACAGACGGACAGACGGACATGGCTAGATCGACTCGGCTGTTGATGCTGATCAAGAATATATATACTTTTTAGGGTCGGAAATGTCTCCTTCACTGCGTTGCAAACTTCTGACTAAAATTATAATACCCTGCAAGGGTATAAAAACCAGAGCCTTCTTAAGTGCCTTCAAAATGCAGCCAGCCAGCGGCAATTCCTCAATTCTCATTACCCGAGCCGGCCGTGCCCTTCTAGGAATTGGCGAAAAACCCAAAATGGTATGGCCTCCAGAGCAGCCAATGACCTATTTCAAGAACTAGGGAATGATGACTTAAGAGAAGAGGAGAAAAAGGGAAGATTTACTTTGAAACTATGAAGAGTGTTAAATAAAAATTTTGTGTTTTGTATTAAGGATTGTAGAATTTAGGGACATGGGCAACTTTAAAAAGAACATTTTAATGTCTATAGATATATGAAATAAAATATTAGTATTGATCAGCTAAGACCTAAAACTATTACATATCAGTGACGAAAACGGAGATTTTGGCAGCACTGCTAGACTCACCCCCCCAGGATCCATAAAACTGACCCGAAGTGGATCTTTGGATCCTCCTTGTCTCATTAATCAGAGGCAGATTGTCTTTGTTAATAAAGGATGCGGAAAATGCCAATTCCCCGTCTTAAGTGGCTAAGTAACTATATGATATGGCACTGACCCCGCTGTAGAATCGTCATTATTTACCACTCGAAGAGATGGGATCATAAAAGTGGATCCGATCTACAGATTCCCCATTCTTACAGTTCCAATAAAAAAGCCGAGCACTAGGCCTATCCCAATCCGAAAGACAGGCAGACACTTTAAAGCTCAACTACCCAGATTTATTGTCCCCAGTTTAGTCGGTGATTTATTTTAATATCGAAGCAGCTGCCATTATCCGTACACCGGCCGATGTGCGGCTCCAAGAAGAATAGAAATTGAAATGGAAATAGAATTATAGTTGGAGATGAAAGTGGAGTTGGAATTGAAAGAAAGAACGGATCGGATTAGAGAGCGGAGCTGCGGAGAATAGAACCGAGCACTTGACGCGAGTTTAACTGCTGCTACTTAATTTCGGGTTGAATAAAACAATAAACAGAAGCGACCAGGCACCGGGACTGGGACCCTAAATTAAGCAGATTATTCATAACTTTTATAGTGCCAGCTTGGTCGGGAGAGGTTTTCGGTCCCCTCGCAGATGATTAGATAAAAGTGCACAGGGGGAAAAATATTAAAACAAAATAGGTATGTGAAACTGAGTGAAATAAATCTAAATATACTTTGTTTATTTTGAACTATTTGATAGAATTTCTTTTAGGGAGATCTATAAAGAATTGTCTGAATGGTTAAATAATATTAATATATAAACTTATATCAGGAATCCCTTCTTTTAAGCTTGAAAAAAGCTTTTCTGTCGCTTAAAAATAATAATTAGATTTACATTATATACATAGATTTTTGTTAGAAATAAGCTACTTTTCTCCCAGTGTCGGGTGCCGCACGTTGACCGCGACGAACGACCCACACTTGGACACACAAAGGTCTCCAAAGGGGTGGGGATGGTTCGTGAAAAAAAGGTGTAAGAGCCACCGAGTGGCAGGGGGTTAGTGGCCCGCTCACGTAACCGGGAGTTCTCAGCACTGAAATTATAATTAAACGCCGAGGAGACACCGGCGGCCGGGTGGGTCCATGGCAGAATTAGAGTTATGTTTCCTTAATGAGTCGCCGGAGTGACCGCTAAGCATCTTTCAATAGGGCCTGAGAACCGAGTTCAATGAACTTTTTGGCAATGGACCCGCCGGAGTTTGGAGATCGGAGATCGCTCTCCCTGAGTTCCCCGGCCACTTTCCCAATTTGAATCCCAGACGAAGACCCGATCCCAGGTCGAAAACCAATCCAATGCACAGAACAGAACACTCGACGGCGGCGATAACGCCTCTAACTGTAAAAATATTTACAGATTTCAGTGTTTTTTTTTGCTTTGTTTTCCCCCCTTGGTCCCCTATTTTCGGGGCTTGCTTAGCGCAGTTTGGGTCAAAAATATGCATAAATTTTGATTTTACATTTGAAAATGTGCTGTACGAATCGCAAATGATGCTGCTGCTGCTGTTTTTGGGGCTGGCCGATGGAGTGTTTACATAACACCAAAAGCCCGTTCCCATCAATGAACCGTAAGGTAAACAGCCCGGGGTTCCCTGAAAAAAAGAGATACAAAAAATATATATAATTCCACAGAACACCGAAGAATTGTGCCTCTATTTTGGATTATTCTAAAAAGTTAGGTGATATTGTGGCTATGAATCTATTATACTTTTTGTACGGACACTATTATATTATATTTGGATAATGGACCCAATGTTTTGCATAATACCTTGTCTTTAAAAAATAGTACTTAATTATAGTTTATATTTATATGTTTTTAGAAGAGTTAAACAAGTTAAAATTTAACTTGAGAAGAATCAATTTTAACAAAAATTACTCAAAAATAATGAAAGTCTGTTTCGGATTTCTTTAAAATCCATAAAAGTAAATACTATGTAAACTTACCAAACTTTAAAATGTTTATTTAAGTTATTACTTAAGTGACCTCCAAAATTATGAAAAATAGGTATTTAATACCTTTTCCAATGATCGTTATAAGTTATAACATAAGTTGAAGTGTGTTTCATTTGTAAAATGATAACCGATCATGGTCCGATACACGTCTCATACCTTATTTATGTTCTGTTTCTAGAGCTTATTCCATCGATCATCACTTGAGATCTCTGCCGTCTGTCTGCGAATTTGCATCAGTTACGACAGTGGCAGTTAATCAAAGGTGGCAGTGGCACAGGTAGAGAGTCCCATCAAGCTCAATTAGTGATAGACAGTCTGGCACATATGCTCAACGGGGCACAGAGATGTTCTAATCGAAACCCTCACCTATTTGGGTCGTTCGGGCGCCTGCGTGAGCCACTTTGTGTGCCAATTGCCAAATAGCCAAAATAGCTTTGAGAATTTCCCCGTGGGGCCATAAATCAGGCGAGAGTGCCTCGAATCCGACGGCGACTGCCCGCCGTAATTGTCGCATTAGAAACGCCAGCAAAACGGGCGAATAAATCAACTAAGCCCAAAAAAACAGCAACAGAAACAGCCCAACATCTATGTGTATATAGTACATACGCCCACTGTACGTGGCTTCTGTGGGGCTATAGTGCGACGACGCCTTTCAAGTATAGCACTACCGTGCTACTGGAATCGCACTACCGGTCTGCCTCTTTACATTTACATTAGCACCTATCCCTGCACTGGGGGAAATAAGTGGTGTCATTTAACTCATGCCTCACCCATTTGGATGTTGTTCTACTAAGTGTTGAAATATTCTAGATTTACAACCATAGGAGTATTTATAGGAAAGATCTTTAATAAAATAAACAGATCTAATGAGCGTTACTGTCTATTGAGCTTAAATAATGTTATTTTAACGGAGTCATCAGCTTAGAAAAATGGTTTAAATACAATCGAAGAAACAGTTTCAAAGATCATTAATTATTTTGTCTAAAGCATTTTGCTAGTTTTGCTATTCATTGCTAAACATTGTAAATTTTAATGAGTAAGAAAGATTCAAATTAAAGCTTACTAAAATCAAATAAATTGCAATAGTGCTATTATAAATATATTGCCATTCAATTTATTTGATTTTATTCTTCTTCATATTAACTATTATTTTCCTAGCATAGTCCACAAGCCTTTATGTTTCATTTTTCCAACTGTAGCTTCTTCTGCCTTTGTTTTTACGGCCTTTTGCGGGATTTTCGCTTTTTGGTCGTAGCGAAACGAGGATAAATGCCAGAGCAGTCACGCCCATTTTCATTTGGCATAATTTGTCGCCCGTTTGCGGCAGTCTCGTTAATTTAGCGGAGCTGCGCGTGCGCGAATGTAGCTCTCATGCCATAAAAATATCTTTACGAAATTGTATCTATATCTTTTAACCGTGGGTGTGAAGCATTTAGTACAGCCAGTTGTCCAGGGTGCGGACGCAGCCAGGTGAGTGCACTTCCGGCTTCCGACTCAATAAACATCATCGTTACACGGCCAATTCGGTGGAAGCAATTAGCAGCGCCTCCAATCGAATCGACCATCGGCGGCTGAATAAACCCGACTCAATGCAAAGCAAATATGTACGGCGGCGTCCAAATTGCTTCGACAAGTATTTAAGTCTAATTGAATTTGACGATTTTCAGTCGGGGCTTTTATTATGCCATCGAATTGCCTTCTGCCAAAACGCTCCAAGGCTGCCTTCGGCCAGGTCGCGATCCGAGATCCGAGATCTTCGATCTTCGGAGCCTGGTCTCTTTGAGCTCCACAGTCTATGTCGACGCCGCGTAGATAATCATCACGACGCCGCAGCAGCAGCAGCTCACAGACCCAACACAATTAGTCAAAACAATATTCCGTAGAGTCATACTCATGTATGTGCGATTATGGGCAATCTGCGCAAATCTTCTTTGGCATCGGCGGCCTTAGAGTTCTGCTCGGATTCGATTATGCAACCACAGGTACACAGAAAGAAAATCACCTTGTTTTGAGTTGGTTTTTGTATTTCGACTTAATTTTTCTGAATTTTTGTTAGAGTTTTAATGAAAGTTTTGCTATAGTGACATAAGACTTTAACGAACTTTGATTTAGAACGAAATTAATTGATTTGTTAAATATTTAAAAATAATACATGTTAGTGTTAACAATAGACTTAATACTATAACTCGTTTTCTATAACTTTTTCCCTGTGTATCCGTGCAGCACGATGGGGTTAAGGCGCTTTCGTCTGGATATTTCCGTTTTGCCAGCGAGACGCCACCAGAATCGGAATCCGATCCAATCCCGAATCCGCTTTAGTGATTCACTGAGTGATTACACGGCACTCGAGCGGCATTAGATACACTCGCAATGAGAGGTCGCCGAATCTTTCGAGAAAGAGTGGGGACTGAGCATTAATAAATCCACGTCCGGCTCTGCCCAACATAATCAGTGAATTAGAATATCAATGGCACACGCAGGCTGTAAGGTCGGGCTCTTTCTCCTAAGGGGTTCATAAATCTCGGCAGAATGGTGAGTGTTTTTCAGACTATCTATTGTGTGATCAAGAATGTCGATTGAGATCTGAACCGACAGCAAAGATTTGCGAGCTTGGAATATATTAAGTGCTGCCATTTTCATTGGCAGTAGCGTATTTAAGATTCTTTACAGCCAGCGAATTTTCTTATTTCTTTTACGTGTTTGCCTGATTATTAATATGAGTAAGAGTTTTGTGTTTTTTTTTTGTGTTTCGTGCTTGACTTTTTTTCTCTGCCTGATTTAGAGTTCTAACTTGGCTAAAACCAAACCAGTTTTCATTTCCAACTTATTTTCGTTTGTTTCGCATAAGTCGCTGTGCCATGGAAGGTTTTTTTTCCTTTTTATTATTTCTTTGCCATCTCTCTAAGGTCTACTTCAAGGTTCAACGTCCGCATCTCGTGAGTGAGTGCCTAATGGACACGCCGGGGTCTTCCACTGGAGTCCGGTCTCCTTTCGATAACATTAAAGGCTTAAGGAATCAGCAGCCCCGCAAAGTGCATCGGCAGCAGCGTCATCCTCCAACGCGGAGGAGCCCCAAATCCTTCTCGAGTGCAGCTGTCATCCCGGCCCGGCTGATGGGTCTTCTCCAGTGTCAGGGTCACTCGAAAACAATAAAATATTCAAAGAGGCGAGACAAAAAGAAAAGAGATATGGTCGGACAAGAGTCAACAACATTTGACAGCCGCTAATTGGCCAAAACACATGACGGACATGCCGCAGCACCAAGTCACCCACGTTGGCTCACGCCTCAATTATTAATGGCTTTTCTATTGACATGAATTTTACGCACGCAGCCGAAAATAATAAATAAAAAATCAAAAAATATAAAAATCCCTGCCCCAGCGGCTTTCAAGGCCAATTGCATTAATTTCATAATAATCGCGTTAGTTTGTTTTTACCTGGAAGCCCTGCCCCGCTTGCGGTGCATTGTGTCCGTTTTGTCAATTCGCTCACGCCTCGCCTCGCCTCAGAATGGGCTGTCCGAAAATAGTTTTGAGTCGCGGCTGCCATTCACTTTTCACCCAAACCCAAAACTCAGACGAACAGACTTTCGAACGATCGTAAAAATCGAATCCAGGCCCCCAACAAGACCTCCATACACTTACTGTAATTTTTTCGGGAAAAGAAGGCCCGTTTGCCCTACTAATGATGGAATCGTATGCAAAAAGCGGGAGTTCTTTTTTCTTCGATCATTAGAAAAGTATTTGTTGCTCAGGTAAATATTTTGTAATAATTATGGGTTGTTTTTTTTTTAACACAAGTGGATTTTAAAATACGTATAAACATTAAGTTAATACACTTATTCTTTCATGAAAAAATGTATGTATTTATTTTATATAACTTTTAATTCTATATATTTATATGTAATTAGTTAGCTTTGTTATTTATGCTCTTATAATTAATATACTATATATTTGTAATATATTTTAATTCTTGTTTAAGAATAATGATATTTACAGAAACTAAATTATTTATACAATAATGGTAATTACTAAATATTAGTAGGTAAATATAAGGTTTAGTAGAATTATGTTGGACTTGGAACTTAAATTTTTCTACAAGAATTTCGTTGTATAATTTGTAATATATTTTAATGATTATTTGAGTTTATATTATTTTTGAATAACATTGTGAAGGGTTTTAGAGTTTTTATTAATTTTTCTTATGAGACTATTTTTGTTATTATTATTTTTTATATAATATTTTTGTTATTGACAAATGTTTATTTCTTATTACTTAAGATGTATTCAAATAAATAATAAAATATTGTAAAAATGTTGTAGCATAGATAAATTAATTTTGAAATTTTTTTTGTTAATAATATATTTTATTTCTTTATTTTTATTATTTTTTTTTTTTTTGTTAAGAGGAGGTATCTTTTGAAACTTTAAAATTCGACCTATAATAAAGCTCTCAAAGAATATAACCATTCATAAGATAATAATGGAAATCAAAGTATTTATTTTCCCAAGTGTATCCAAGAGTGCCTCGTCCCACTCCCTCTCACATTCGATCCCTGGTCTCTTGGCGAACAAGTTAAAGTGTAACGGTACTTTTGTTACCATGCGCCAAGCAATTTGTTATTTGTATTCGTTTGTATTTGCTCTAATTTGTATGTTTCGACTTGTGTTCCAGAGTCCGGAGAGCGCGAGTACGGGCCGGGCGCGGGGCTCACAGCTGACATTTTTGCTTGTGCACAAAGCAAATACCAAACTGTGCCCGGCATGGCTAATTAGAACGCGGCAGTCGCTTACAGTTGCCGCCACACATGCGCTCAGAAACATTTGTATCTTGTAGTAATGGCGAGCTGACTTTTGTTTGACCCACGCGCAGCAGGAGATGAGCTAATAAGGGAAGATAAATACTTGATTTTATTTTAAAAAATATTTTTAAATATGCTAGACTTTCTCATAAGATCTTAAATTAATTAAAATGAAGAATGATTTCAGAGGCGTTAGATTTCCAGATAGTTTTATAAATAGGTGTGAAAACAGGTGCTTAAGTTTTATTTGTTTAATTAAAATTATCCTTAGACAAAGATTTCTAACAATGTCTAACAAAGATTCCCAGTTTATTTCCCTTATAAATATTTGTCTCAGTGTATGAACTTAGAATCTCTGTTGGTTTCTGCGTTGTTTCTCTTCCCCTTAGTGTTGCGAATCTATTTGCGAAATATTTTTGCGCCAAGCTTGACAAGATTTGTTTGCCACCCCCGCGTCAACCAGGAGATGCGGCTGAAAAAACCAAAAAGCCAACCATTTGTCGGGCTTAAAGTGACAGAGACACGTTTACCAATTGGGCGTCGTGCCTGGAGTGAACCCATTTCGTGGCTTTGTTCTGTTCGTTTATGTTTTGTGCAGTGGAAACTGGGTCGTCCCACAGTCCGGCCCGACACCAACACCTGGCGGAGACGGAACGCTTAATTAACCGAGAGTCGCATAAAATGATGCGTGTCGTGGTCACTTTAGCTCGGAGCGCATCATATTCCGCAAATGAAATTCCACCGAACGATCCAGAGACCAGAAAACAGATCTGAATCGAGCCGGGGGCATTTATTATTATTTATTTTTAGTGCCCCGTCTGACGTAGACGAATTGCATCCAACGTTCTACACACAGATGAGGGCGTAACTGCTTCAGCAGACGAGGTTCTTCGAGCAGTTAAAAAACCGCCAAGACTCGTCGTTCTGTTTTGAATCTTCGGGGGAGAATGGCCGTGGAAGATTCGCGGGATTTTGTCAAAGAAATTATGATTCAATTTGTATTTATGGAAGTCATTTATATTATAATTTTGCTGCGGCTGTCCAGCTGATTATTCGTGCCTGGCTCTGGGCAACTTTCCCGAAATTTCTCCTACGATTCATGGTGATATATGGGAAATTCCGCATCAAGTTTAGGTGTGAATAATTCAGGAATAATTGGTATAAGGTCTGGTTGTTATTATGAGTATGAGTATGAGAAACGTCAGACCTTGGCTAGCAGCTAAAACACATTTTAAAGCCAGCTTGGCTCGTTTACTCACCGAGCATTTTTAGGATCCTTCTCATCTGCGGTCTTTTTGGCTTTTATAATTCTTAAATATTTTTCGCAGCCCATAAAAAGTGCAATAAATTTCGCTTTAAGCTACGCATTAGCAACACTAATTGGATGGTGAATTCATTTTGTTCTTTCGCCAAAAAAGCCAATGCTGGAACTTTCTCAATTCTCTTTGCTATTTGCGTATATCTGGTAATTTCAACTAACTGTCGGAATTTATTGCTTTCTTTGTCTTCGAAATGAGCTATTAAAACGTAATTAATGGCATTTTAAATAAATTAATTCGGCATATTTATAAAACAATTAATGAAGTTCGCAGAGCAGTCACTCACTCAGGCGAATAACCATTAGTCGCAAATGTTTAAAAAAATATCCAATACCAAGCCGATCCGAAGAGCACAAAATCCGCAAAACCCACAAATGGTCTTGGCTTGGCTCACTGAGCACTGGAGGAATTGGCGTGCGTTGAAAGTTATTTCTGATTGATGACAAAATATCCAAAAGCGAAGAAATTAATGAATTCCCTGTAAGCCGTTCCGTTCAATAGCCAAGAACAAGAACTCCGTCAGGGTCGGAGGAGACAAAACCCCGCAGAATCTTGTTTTCAGCCTCCATTTATCAGATGCTTATGAAGATATTTGTTTGCCAAGTTGCTTAATTGCTATTATGTTTACTCCGCGTTTAAAAAATTAACCATTGCCGCCGCGCTGAGCTGACTTGACCGGGGATTTGCATAGATCATAGCCACAGGTCGCTCGGTCGCTCGTGAGTCAGCGGAACACAACCTGCTACGTATTTGTATTTTTTTCCCAGTCCCTCCCACAGACTATTTATAAACTGATTACAAAATTAATTTGCATTACAAAACGCCGCTGTCCGTTGTCTGCTGTTTGCTCTCCGGGGAGGGCAACATTTTAGATCGCTGGCACGCCCCAAAACGACAAACAAAACGGAAAAACCCGGAGACCAAGTCGTTGACTTGATGAGGCTCCGTTTTGCCGATTCTTATCCGCGGCGAAAAGCCCCAGTTTCAGTGCGGAATGGCCACCAATGGGTCGGGTTGGGAACGAATTCCCTGATAAATCGCAACCGGACGGGCTAACGACCTGGACTTTGGGAACTTTTCAGCGCCTTGTGCCGCAGATAGCTCGTCATATTTAATGCGCCTAATATGACTATTTAGGAAGTCCACTAAAGATGCAATAAAATAGCCATCAAGCTTGTGTTCTAAGTCTTTTGTCTGCAGAGTCTATTTTGAAACTCAATGGAGGATTACGGTAGTAGCAACAGCAGCAGCAGGTTCTATAATGGTATTTATCTATATATTTATTTATTGTGAATCATAATATTCTTAAGCCTTACTTGATCATGAAATTATTAGAAAAAAGTTTTATCCCAGAGATCTTTTGGAGAAGTTGTATTCTACTGGTTGTCTTCTAGGTATGTACCATTTTATGGTTAAGTAATTTAGTTTGTTATTAAAGTATTATTTACATTATTCATTTTCCGGGTTTTTATCACATTTTTACTTTAAACTGATAAATAAACATAATTTAAGCATTATCCCAAGCAATCCCGGCAGGCTAACGACCTGTTAAATAAAGGATTGGTAACGTAAGCAGCCATAAATAGCTGTTCATATTTATTGCGATCTGGCAGTCAGCCGAAATGAGTCACAACAAGTTGCAATAAAATAACCATCAAGTTCGTGTCCTAAGTCTTTTGTTTCAAACGAGCCTCTTGTTTTACAGCCCCCGGTGAGGCACTTAACACCCCAGAATAACCATCAAACGGCACCCTTAATCCACCCGATCATACTTTTAGTAGCTATAAAACCCGAATTTACAACGAAGCCCAAGCAATGCCTTAAAAATGTCACCAAATTATTATGATGACGCCGCTACTGCCAATTCGGTGGGTTAACGAACTGACCGACCGCTCACCGTGTTAATTAATGAATGCATAAAATTGCCCGCCAAACAAGCCAAAAACATATATTCACAACATTGCCCACATTGATAAGGGTCACAAATTAAATGAACCAGAGACACAGAGAGAAAAGGTCTTGAATAAGGCTTTACATTTATTTTAGGTTATTTAAGGTTATTTATAATAAATAAAAAAAATAAAAATGATAAATATTTCTAAAAATCTTAACAAAAATATATAAAAAGCATATATCTGTTTGTTTACATTATATATATTATTAATTAAGTTTTCTAAGCAAATACAAATTCAAATTGATTTCAAAATATTTGTTTTCCGTGCATTGACTCCGGGAGATACCCGAACACAGACTCCGATCTTTCGGTAGATGTATAGCAAGTGTTGTCGCCTGCCTCGCGTCGATTCAGATGCTAATCGCGTGAAATTTATCAAAACTGAGTATATTTGCATACATTTTCAATCCGTAAGCCGTTTATGCTGCCAAGCCGAATTGAGTTTTTCAATTTAAATAAAACGCGATTGAGATAAATTTGATAGCCGGACGGGGTTTTGTCTACCGCAGCGTGAAAGCTTCTCCATCGCCTCACCTGAATGGGCAAGGCAACATACATATTTTAGCGAAAAATCAAAAGCCTTTCATTTCTAGACCGCTTTGCTATTCGCAATTCTGCGATTCGCGCTATTCGCTGGGTTTTGTCAGTAAGAATTGGGCGCAGCGCTCGCGGACAATTGCAGAGCTAAAAGGCTTATGGACTTAGTGCCTCCAATAGAGCAGCGAACGCGTGGAAAGCGGCCTTTAGCCGCTTTCGCTTGAAGGTCGTCTTTCTATTGTCCATTCGGATCGGCCATGGAGAATGACCAAACCGATCGCCTAAACGATCTTATGGTGTAGAATGTTTGGCGATATCTTCGATATCTCGAGGCACATTGTCCGGTAAAGACCAAAAGAATCCAAGCAAACAAATGGCGGTAGAATTTTTGATTTAGTGCACTCCAATTAGCCGATCGTTTTCGCAATTAACCTGATGCTAACGGTTGACAGACTTTTTGCCAATTAATAATTAGTCTCAGTTGCAGATCGATGTGGTACAAGAATGATGGAAATCAATAAAGTAAGTGTTGAGACCATTTTTTTTAGAAAGATTCGATCGTTTGAATAAGGAAAGACAGATTACATATTATATATATTTTTCATCTTAGGTCTTTTCCTATACCGATGGTTGACAGTTTTTTGTTGACGATAAGCTATTAGATAGGCTTCGTAAGTTTTAATTAGTGATATTAACAGTAATAAATTGTATCATTGCTAAAATATCTTTTAAAAACACTTCGATTTCCATCTTTTTCTACTGGAATATTTTTCTTATATTTTAACAGTCTGTTATATTTATTTATTATTAATATTCCTGCAGCCGTAACACAAAGAAGAGTAATCCTCAAGACCCGTGTTGCAGACCACTACCCTGAGGCTTGATCAGCTTTACCTCTGTAACTCCCCAATGCATTAGCTCACCTTGTAAACGTAATTTGTCGACTGATCATGATGGGTACAGCACACACATTCGGAAGCCGGATTGTTAAACAATATAATGTTGATTGATTAACGGCCAAAAATTTGCGATTCAAATTCGCCAACGCGATCGCCAATTTGGCATCTCACGCACGCCTAATGAATGAACGATTTGGATGCCGAAAAATCAGTGGACCAACTTGAGCAGATTAGTGTGGGGGATTGTGCAATCTGCTGCCTGGCCAAAAACACGCAACGTGTCCCGGCCCGATAATCAGGGATTTTCATTAGTTATCTTAGCCAGGAGCTGCTGGAGCAATTGAAGCCAGGCGGCAAGGCGGCCAGGCGGCCGTTAGAGATTTGGCCATTGGCTGACCCATTTGCAGAGTGCACGCGAGGAACGGATGAGCGGCTGACTCTTCAGTTCGGCGGCGTCAAGTGTTTGGCTTTTGGCCGGTTGGAAGCGGCGGCATTCGCAAACAGCTAACACAACATTGTTGTGGCCAAAAGCCAACTGGTCATTCGAGTGGCGCTTAGGCGCTTTTTGGCTTGCTTTCTGTGTCAATTGTTTTGCCGCTCGACTTGCCCGCAGGCGGAGCAGGGAATGGGCTGGGGAAAGGGTTGATGAATCGGAATGGCTAGAGGGAATAAGTTGGGGAATGGGAATGCTCATGGGTCTGGGATCGGGTCTGTAACTGGTAAGTGATGACTGGTGACTGGAATCTGGGCAAATGAGACAATTCAAATGCAAACAGACGACGAGCGAAAAATCAGCAAACTCAATTAACAGTTCAACAGCAATTGGCTGCCTAATAGTATCACGGTTTGACTATTTTCATTCTAAGCACTGAAAGAAAAATGTGTATAAAAATGCATTTATAAAATTATATTAACATCAATAGAGAATCTTAGGTTATACTCATTCCTGCAGCTCTTAAAAACACTCTTTTATCACAATGTCTCATCTAGGCAGGTACGCCCCCTTGCTGTATTTTACCGAAAACGATCTTAAGTACATATGTAACCTTAATTTAGGTCAATAGATTTACAAGTACTTGCTTTAATCAATATTCCAACGATAGAAATAATTGAGAAAAATAATTTTAATGCAGCTCATCGATGGAAAAATGCCTTATTAATATCTAATGGATACATTTTTTCGCCGTGGAGCAATTGACCGCCTAATTGAATCACGCTTTTGCTATTTTCAGATTCAGCAGGTTCAGTGATCAGTGTTCAGTGAGTTCCATCATTAATTACCGCACTGACTGGCGGATGTAGTAAGTTATCTCTCGGGTTCCTTTGCTCCCGCCTCATGAATGGGATTGGGATTGGAGTGGTACGAGATGGGAGATGAGAGCCGATGATCGCCGGCTGAGTGATTCAGATGCGGCGCATCTGCTATTTATAAACATGAGTCCAGCACTCGACACTATCCAGTTATTTTTCGTTATCTAAAGTGCAGACAGCATTCTCAAATCGAAGTAATTGCGCATGACCAACAGGTTGCTCTCCTAATACTTCCGCCGGGACGGAGCTCCCAGAGCTTGGCATCCATTTCTGTTTCAGTTAAGTTTCGCCTGCGGATTTCTGGGCCCGATGAATCTCCGAATCAGATGCGGAACTCAACGGAGGACGGCGAGGATGGCGGATGATGTAGCATCAGCATGCAGCGGCAGGCAGCCAACCAGTGAGGCAACATTTTCGCTGCCTAGGCTCGTGGCTATTTTTAGCTTAGTTGCATTTATTAAAATGGCAAATTATGTTGCCTTTGCCGGGATTATGCACTAAGAATAATATGGGCTTAAGAATGTATCAGTGGGAATGTAATTTATTAAGTTATTTATCCTTTTAAACCAATAATTTACTAGGATAAATTGTTTTAGGACCTATACTTGACCACTTTATCAAGATAGAAATCTCTGAGGATTCGAAATATATTAATACAATATTATTCGATTTCATTAATTTAAAGAATATAATTAGCCTTGTTGGGTAATGGCGAATAAAACCTCTTTTACCATACTTGCATTAATAATTTCAAGAAATATCGAATTGATTTTGCCGTGCACTTTCATCTTGGACTCTGCATCTGTTTACTTTTGCCACATTTTTTTAATGCGCTTTTGATCGCCCCTCGCTGCAGGCAACTGGCTGCAATCCGAAGGCTTATTACATCATATTGGATCGGGAATGGCCATGGCCGTGGCCCTGTCCTCCAGTCCTCCACTCCACTCTGTGCCGTGCTCCGTAACCGCTCTGTTCTAGCCAAACTCTGATGCAATTCGCGAAACTTGTCTTACCGGCTCAGAGTTGCCATTCCATTGCACGATATGCATTCGATACGCGAGCGCCACAATTGAAAGCCTCAGTGTCAATGTCACCAAGTCCACTTCCTAGACCAGAGACCAGGTTCCACCTTGGATTTTGCGTGTTTGTAACTTAAGCGGCTGTGTCATTTAGTTGTTGATAAGATGTTTCGTTGTTGCTGCACATAAATTAGAAACATCTTGCGGCGTATCTGATAACCAAGGAGCTGGAGCTGGAGCTGGAGTTGGCATCCGATCCGGAGAATTGGGGAATCGGTGTCCAGCAAGCTGATAGCTGAGAACCGCTGACAGCAACAAGCTTCAAATTTGTGGCCATTTTGCAGCCACTTTTTTGATATACGGTCTCTATTTCCTGTTTAACCTTTCTCTTGGACTCATCTTAAAAATTTCCCCAACGAATCATCGAATGTGTGTGCTCGGAATTGGAATAGCAGGGAAAATATGCAATTGTGGGAAGCTGCCAACGACAGCGATGAGGACGGGAACTTTATGCATATGATTCAAATGACCCAAATTGCAGCGCAAACAGCTGCATCGATGGGCGAGAAGCCGTAAAGATGGACATGCTGCCACTCTCACCAGGGCTAGAGCCAAATCAGTACCTAGTTGGTAACCAAAATAAGTTTTACAGCCATCGTTAAATAGATATAATTTTGACCCACTCTTATTTATTTTAAAACAAAGCCAGAGTTTCGGCTATATCATAAAAATGGAATTTAAAACCCTTCCCAATAAGGTGTTTATGTAGATTTCTTTAGGCTAATTGAATATATTTTTAGAAATTCCCCTTCAAAGAATGTAAATAAAAAGTAATTTCAGCTTAAATTTAATTTATTAGCCATAAAAACAAACGACACTCGGCTTCCTTTGAATTGTTTAATATATTACAAGAAACTTTTTATGTTAAATAATAATGGCCACTTGAGATTCTTAAATTTTATGCAGAAAAGTTTAGGAGAGAATTTTTCTCAGGCTTTAAATTTGATTTATTTCACAAAATACCATAAATATTTCTTCAGAAAAGTTAAGGTATATCCCGATCGGTGTGTTTCTGGGGGTAACTTGTGCCACCTTGTTGTTGTTTGAATTTGGCAAACAAAAACCACAGGAACGGGGCGGGGACGGCAACCTGTTTGCCGTTGAGTTTAGCACATGGCCCAAAGAGAGAAGCGGCCAAGTTCGACTCGGAGCCACAGTCAGCGATGGAGTCAGAGTCACAGCCTTTGGTTTAGCCTCAATAAAAATGCAGTAAATTCCTAGAACAAATGATTAATAAAAACGAGCCAACGAAAAGGCAGTGGGATCTCGGGGGCTGCACCCACTGGAAAGCTGTGAAAAAAGCGCGTGTAAATTTGGAATTTCCCGCGGCAACACTTGTAGTTGTTGCTGCTGCAGCAACATTGGATGTTGCAGTTCCTAGTTGCTGTTTGAGTGCAGTGAGAGTCGCTTGTTTGTTCCCGCCTTGTGTTTGTTGGAGAAATCGATTAGAACCAACAACAAACGATGGCGATTGTTGCTGGGTTCTAGCTGCCAGCTAGGAGGAGTTGCTTCCAAGTTCCTGCTCCCAAGTTGCTGCATGTTGCAAGTGCAGAATCTGCCAAGTCACTGGCGGACTTTGATGCGTAAAGGTGTCAATTTTAGCACGCAGCTGCCAATTCAGGGGATCGCATCCCAGCCTCACCCCCTCCTAATTAGCAGGCTCCGTTGAGGTATTCGCTTCCTCCTCCTGCCACTGCCTCGGCTAGGGAGTTCTTTCTTTCTTGAGGCCACTTTATGTGCAATGTTTGCACATCAATCAAGTGAAATCAAATGGCAAATTTTGGCATTGATTGAAAGCATCGCTTGGGGGCTAGCTCTTAGCAATCTTAGACGTCAGCACTTAATTGCATGCTTGACTCGGGGAGAAGGTAAAGGAGAAGGAAAGGGAGCTGGGGCGTGTGCCTCTTAATTCGGATGTTATGCAAATTGCACGGCCAACGAGCTGTAATGACCATTATGCGGCATTTGGTTTATTATTGCAAATTAATTGTACAGCCAAAAAACCAGTATTCGCCAGTTTCGTTTAATTTGAATAATAATTGCGCACTTGCCGAAGAATCATCATTATCAAAGAGAAAAGGGCGTGGCAGCATTACCCCTCACTGATCCACTGATCGATCACCTTTCACCGATTAGAATAAGAATAAAGGCCCGCCAAAAAAATAAGCAAACTAATGAACGAAAGTAAAGTGAAAGTAATTTGCATATGCAGAGGCAAAACTCAAAAATAAAATACCAAAACCGAAGCAGATTTACTTTGATAGCCCCGGATCGTAAACAGAACTACCCGCCAGGCCATATTCCACGTTTTAGTGCAGCGAAAGTGAAACAGAAATGCAGTGCCAAAAATAGCCGCGAAACCTATAACTCTCCGATTCTAAAATTAAAATTAACAAGAGCGACAGTTTACAAGAGTGCGAAACAGAAAGTAAATCGTAAATCGGAGAAAGTTCCACGAGCCAGCGTCGCACATCTCGCATTTGTTTATGCCGTAACCCTAGACGCGCTCCATTAATCATTTATCAGAACATCGCCTTAATGATGAGCCGAGATGAGAGCTTTGTTTAAACTCCGGGCCCAAAAAAGCAGCTCCGGCTGCTGCGCCCATTGCGTGAGAAGAGTTCGGATCGGGAATTGTACTGGGTTTGGACGGGGCTTGGATTAAGTTCGGACTCTTCCCTACAGTACAATGAACCCTTCCTGGCCAAAGAGACAAAAATACGAGTAACCAGTAAGGCAAGACAATAGAGCAGAAGAAACGACGGAGAAGAATGGCTAAAAATGGCAAAAAGAATCTTTTATATATAAACACGGAGAGAAATAGTGAGGTTTTGGGGCTTATAGATTCAGTATTATTTAAAACTAAGCTAAGAAGCTTGTAATTTGTATGAACATAAGAGTATTACGCATGATATATTTTGGGTAATTTATAATTACCATAAAAGTAAGCATTTATTTAGATAGTTTTTTAAAAGTAAAAAAATAAATCTACTCTGGCAAACCTTTTAATGAAGAAATAGTCACATATTTTACTTAATTTTTTGCAATATATTTAACTTTATAATTTTCTTGTTGTGCAAAAAACCTTGAACCCGTGTCATGCCATGCCATGCCGCGTCTTTCGGTCAGGTAGCCTCGTGTTTATTACAGTTATAAAGCTTCGAAGCACCGAAAAAAAAGAGTGAATGAAAGTAATGCTGCGCCATTTTGGTAAATCATTTGTTTTTACTTTCTAAATTGGCATTTGCTTTACATACATGCTCTCGAAATGTGCTAAAATTCCAGCCACTCTTTTGCCTTTTTTTGTTTATTTTTTTTTCTGAACTCTTCTGACCTTCTCGCGGGCCAAGAAACCAAGAAACCTTAGCATGCCACTGCCTCAGCTACTTCCACATCCACTTCCACCTCGGCTCGTGCCCGTATCAATGAGGTGAATCACACTTTCTCCACGGAGAGCAGCCGGAGCAGTGGAAGCCGCAGCATAACCCACCTGGCTTGCATAAATTATGTCGCATTCAGAACATTGGAACGAACGGCCATATAATCAAGATAAATGTCGGACACTTTGGTTCCAAGGTGCGTTGCATAAAGATATAAGGCGAAAAAAGAGCAACCAGCAGCACCCAGAATCTTTTCGAATTCCGATTACGGCCCCGATCGACCTGATGATGACTAATGGTCTTGGGACTTGGTGCTTCTTAGTCACTGGGTTTTTTCACGCCACACTGGGGTCACCTTAGTGGCTTTTTCTCTGTCGCAGTGATCAGTGGGATTTCACGGGGATCACTGCTCCAGTAAAAGCGATAAAGGGGGGAAAAAGAGAGAATTTATTTTAGTTCGGGTTTATCAGATGGCTCATCATTAGTAGTATCGGTTAACTTGGCTGATTGGCCTAGGCCTAATCTGAGTTTATTTATAAGCAGTTAAAACTAGAATGTAGAATTATTTTTTTATGAAATTAAATATTATTTAACTTACATTATAACATATTGGTAACACTCTTGAGGTTAATTCAGTAAAATGATAAATACTCTTACTACGTGAATAAAATTCATAGCTTTTCAGAAATTCAATCATAAGCCTTTCCAATTTAAGGGAGTAGATTTTTAGATTAAGATTTCTGTTTCAAGTTGCAGTAATTTATCCTAACCCTCAAATAATTATTCAGATTTTCTGATAAATAAAAGCAAAGTTATATTTCAAAGCAGTATAATTTGTTAACTGTTTACTACCACAAACTTTAAATTAATTATTATTTTTTTATACTAATCTCACAATCAATCTCGCGCTTAGCCTACACAAATTCGCCACACTTGTGGCATTATAAATTTCGCGGGATCTGCTTATCGCAATCTTAGTTCACAGCTCTAAATTACAATAATATTCGCTGTGGCCATTCTTCTTGTCCATTCCCAAGAACACGAAATAAATCTCAGGTAAAACTTTCATTTTAATTAGCCGTCTGGCGGCCTGGCCTGGGCAGTGACTCGGCATCTGTTTATTTATAGAACCCGGGCTGGCCAGCTATCTGCACATCATTTAGCCGCCGTTTTGTGTCACTTAGGCAGTGCGCAACTCATAAACCAACTCCCATATGTGGCGGCGGGCTGTATCTCTATCTGGCGCGTGTATCTGGGCATCCGTATCTGCGGCGGCATTGTGCTAGGCCAGGCTCCATTAGGTTGCCCATATCCCGATCCCGATTCCGATCCCGCCTAGGGACTCTGGCCAAAGTCTCGAGGCCATGGCTTTGTCGTGCTCATGTCGCGCAGCAGTTTTCGTTTTCAATGCTGCCAATGCTGGCCCTAAGGGCGGCCAACTCTCGGCCTGGTTGGTCAAGGGGCCTGGGTGGTGGGAATGCTGGCGGCTTGTATGGAGTTGGGGAAGGTCCACGGGCAGTGGCTATGCTTGGCATGCATTCAACACACGATACTTGGCATTCCAGGCAGTTGCTGTTGCAGCCAGTTGCCAGTTGCCAGTTGCCTGCGTGAGTTTGTGTCCAAAGTCTTTTGTTGTGCCATCTTCAGTTGGCCGGCTATCGATCGGTATGATCGTCATCATGGCTGGCTAAGCGGAGTAACACTCGGAAAAAGTCTATATTTTACATCTAAAATACATATAAAATACCCTAAAACTTTAATTTATATTTAAAATAAATTATTAACAGACTTATTATGAAATGTTGAACTTACCTCAGTTTTCCTTACATTTCTAGTCAACCCAAAGTTATATTTTTCAAGTGTAACTCACTGGCTAGCTGGCCAATGCTTGGCATGCTATTTTTATTACATTATTCTGCAAAATAGTAACAACACAGATACACACAAGGCACACACCATAGACCATGGCGAGGGATCGGGGGAAATATGGTCATGTTGTCAACGCTTTTTGCATTGTTTTTCATGCGCAGTCCATTACATGATTTTATTATGTTCCTGGCATTCGCAGCGTCATGTAGAAAATGTGGACCCCAATGCAGCAGCACCAGCAACTGCAACACTCTTCGCTGCAAGCTTTTGTTTTAGTTGCTGCCACTTTTTGCCTGCAACACGCACGCTCTAATGAGCAAAAATCATTTAAGACGCGGCTATTTTTAGTTTGGCATCTTCTATATATAGCGCCCTGCCTCCCTGCCAATGTGGTTTCATTGGGTTCCCAACTGGTTCCACGGCTCTGGGTGGATTTGTGGTAATGCGATCGAATGCCTACAGGAATTTGCCAATTCCATTTGCATTCAATGCTTTTAGTGTCTGACAATTTGTCCTCTTTAGGGATAGATTGGTTTTTCATTGAAAGGGGGAATTTTCTCTTCATACCTGTGGAATCTGCAGATAAGATGGATGATATAAAATATTTCTTTGTATTTTTTTTTTAAATTTTTAGGTAAGCAGAGAACTTAAAAATAAATAAATCATGCATTATACTTGTCCTAAATCATTAATTAATAGTAATACAAGCTACTTGCCTCAGGAAAACATTAAATTTTTTAAAGCTTAATTATTTTTGACAATAAGTTAAGTCAAAATAAATATAAGACGGCTTTGTGTTTAAATTATCAAGTGATAATAATAATTGTAAGTTCAGGGCACTGCTAAGATTGCCTTCTTGGCCAAAACTAACTCCAACTTTGGTGGTTTATCGGTAGTTGGTTGAAGAAAGAAGTAAGCCTATCGGTCAAGTACCTAAGCCGGTGTTTGCTTTGGCTAATTGCGCGTGCGCAGCCAACGGAAGCCGAGGAGTTCGTTTTAGCAGCAACATCCACTGCTAGCCGGCAGCAGCAACATCTGAGGCAACATCTGAGGCAGCAGCACCAGCAACATCGTGCTTAAGCAGCTGTGGCGGACATTCTGGCCATGCTAATTAAACGGAATTGGGCAGGGCTCAAGTGGAGTGTGGTGACGTGTGCTGGACTGAACCGCAGAACGGTTCTTAAATCCTAAATCGGCGGCAGAAGAAGAAGCGGCAACATGTTAATTTCAACTTGCCGGCAAATTTCGTGGAAGAGTCGGTGTTCGGGAGCAGAGGAAAGTACAGAGAGAAAAATAATCATACTGAAGGTGGTATTTTTAAAGGGTTCTTCTCCGGGGTATGCCCGATTTTTTAAAAACAGTTTTATGCTAATAAGAATGAAGTTATAAATATTAATTAAATAAGATAAGGGAGCTAATAAGAAATTAATATGGTATACTTCCTTTTAATATTTGTAATTAATTTGAGGTCTTCGTTGAATTCCAAAGATAATATTGCCAGTTATTTATCTCTGTGCATGCGATATAGTATGAATTACAACTGATGCGCAAAATTGAAGCCGGCGAACGGGCAACGGACGAATAAGCAAACAAAAGGAACCGTTTGGTTCCTTAACCTCCTCGGGGACCCCGGAGAGCCCCCCCCCCCCCTTAACACTCTGCAATCCAAAGATTGCAAGTGTCGTTGCACTTTCGGGGCCCTGAACTTGGATTTTCGGCTGCATATCTAGATGGGAAGATGGGCATGGGAGATGGGACCACGGCGATAAGCTAATGACGGCACTCGGTTAGTCAGCCAGCCGCAGAGCCGGCCAGCCACTTGGCGAGTGTGTGCTAAAAAGAATCACAATCCGGAGATCCCGAGCCTGCTGCTGCTGCTGCTGTTGTTGCTGTTGCCCTTCCCCTGCTCCAATTTGGAGCGAGGCTTCTGATGAATTGCCATCGGAGCTGCAAATTACGGTTATGCATACGGACGAGGAGTACTTTTTGTGGGGTGAGTGCCATCGGCAAATACCAGGCGATAAATTGAAATCCAAAGCCGCAGTGCAAACACTTTGGCGGTCCCGGGTACAGACTATGCCACACACTATAGTATATGGTTATATTCAGGGCATGGACTCCATCTCCAACTGCTGTTGGAAGTTGGCAAGAAAGTGCTTTCTGCCTTAATGCAGTGCAGTGCTAAATGCTTTTACCAAGGATTTGCAGCTCAAATCCAAGCGGGTCTCAGTCTCCGGTCGCCGGTCTGGGTATATTCACTCAATCCACACTTGGGAAAATATTTGCGCAGCTTTCTCTAGATGTGGATAATGTGTAACGCACTTATTGGGTTAAATTTGGTTAACAAGTTAATAATTGAAGTAGGAAATTAATAAGTTTAAATGATAAAAGGCAGTTGTGTTTACTTCAAAGAAATTTGTATAGTTTTAAGTATAAATAATTAGTTTCCCTTCTAGATTGATAAATACAAATATTTTTCAAATACTTTTCAGTATCTAGTTGCTATTCTTTACACCAATTAGTAGTTTTCCCTCCTGCTCGCCTTGAGCTCCTTTTTGGGAACACGTTTTTCTGTAGATTTTCCTGAGTGCACACCCAGACAGACGGAGGCACTGATATGTATATCCAGCCAGAGCCGAGAGCCAACAATGTCGTGAAAAACGAGGCGGACAACAGCAAGAACAACAGCGGAGGAAAAAGAGTTGGGGGGAGAGAGGCGAGAAAAGCGGCAGGAAAAACTGCGACTGCGACTGTGGACTCAGACTCTCGCGCGGCACTGAAATTGATGATGTGCTGCCTCCACTGGCGCTACTGTAGTTTTTATGGCTTTCACTTTTTGCGCTCTATGTTGCGATGGCTAGACAAGCAAAAACTTCCCTTTTCTCCAAGACCCACTCCCACTCCCACTACCTCACCCTCACGCTCACCCACACCCATTCCTGAATATTTGGGGTAGCAAGGCGCCAGAGCGTGCTGTCGGAGATTCCTTGGCTGTCTGTCTGTATGTTTGTCTGGTCTGGTGCCTGTTTGTGTAGCTGCTGGTTGCACTTGATCCCCCTAAAGTGAAATTAGGAAAAATTTCAATTAAAAAGCATTTAAGTAATCCACAGTTAATGCCAGGACTTGCAGAAAAGCTTTCACCCTGCCAACAGCGAGAGGATAAGGGGGTGTCGGGATGTCGGAGTGTCGGTGTGTCAGAGTGTCCCGAATGGGCTTGGCCTGGGGTGGAGTGCATCCTCTGAAGTGCTTCTACGCTTTCCCAGTGACCAGGTCACTGCAATTTTCCGAAAATTCGCTAATGAAGCGAGCGTTTTACTTTTTCGGTGGCACCGAGGATGGAACTGTGCTGACAGCTCTCGTGCTGGAAAGTTAATTGAATTGTAAATTGGACGGCAGTCAGCATCATCGCAGCTCCGCTTGACAGTTAGCCCATGCTAATTGAGGGGCATCGCTGGCATCCCATTGCCTCGCGTGCACATGCCACTTCCCCGGAGCGCTGTTATAAGTATGCTATCTGCAAGCAATCTGCAAATGATTGTCATTAATTTGCATCTATTAGGGATTGGATTAATCAGCACTCAGATGCTGCATAAATCTTCGGTGATGACTTTAAGTGGATCTGGCGAAATCAAAAGCGACACTCTTTTTTAGGTTTGCCAATTATACTATTCACAAAAGATATTCTTAAAAACTTGCAAGAAAAGAGGGGAATCCCGCTATATAGAAATGTATTTTTTTGCTAAATTATTAAACCTTTTGTATAATCATCTGAGCTTAGAGTTATTGGAAACCCCAGTTGAACAAAATTAATATAATCTCCTAATACCAACTAAAATTGGATCATAGAGTTATTTCTGACACTTTGGTATTAGGCCAGTGCGTTAAAACGTTTGAAATAATGACAGTTTTGTAAAACTTAAAGAAAAACATTATTTTTCGATTTCCTCAATGAAGAAATTTAATTAAATTTTTTTAAGGGAAATGCCGAGCCTTGTACTTGTCAAAAAATACACCAAATAACATAAATCAATTTTAATTAACCTTTTCCAGCACTCCTCATTGTAGGCTTTTGGTGTCTCAACCAGACTTCCTCCTCTTCGATTCCCAGATTTTGTGCGTAACCTTTAAGCAAGCATATCAAATATTTTCTAACGCTATTTTCCATAACCTGCGGCCAGTAAACAGCCAGATAGACATCGGTGGCTCCGTTCCGCCAGTTTCAGTTCCCGTTCCTGTCTCCTTCCTGCCCTTGTGCCGCTCTACCCGCCGCGGGGCAATTGAAACCTCCGCCTGGCAAAAATTGAAATCCCAGCGTAAGTGAGTTCCCTCGGCGCAAGAACGAAAATTGGCCAGGACAGAGGGGGCACCCAGAATAGATGGGGGAACGGAGGAGCGGAGCAGCGGAGGCAGTGCATCTGGCGGGGCAGGTTAAAATGCAAACACAAACATATCATGGGCCGACAAGTGCAGCGAGCACACACATCGAGGCAGTCGCATTAGAAATGCAACAAATCACTGGGAACTCAGCTGCGGATTGCTGGGCGGAGGAGGCAGCGGAGGAGGCAGCGGAGGCAGTGGTTTCCACTGCAACCAGAACCACGGACAAAACCAGACATACGAGTACGCACTTTGGGTGCAACCAGCAAAGAGCAACAACAACAGCAGCGAACAACCAACAACGAACAGCCAACAATTGCGACCGTCTGGTACGCGTTGCCGCCAGCGATTTTAATACTCTTTCGGAGGGTTTATAAGGGGTTTCTATATATATATATTTGATTTCTTTAGTAGAATAAATATATGATAAATGAGGTAAAAGTTATATGATTTTAATGAGCACTTAAGGACAAGTATAAACAATTATATTATTTGTGGTGAATGCAATCTAAGAGTAAATTAAAAACCAAAGTAATTGTGAAGTACAATAAGCACAACTTTCTATAAAATTAGCATAAGCAGAAGCTAGTTTTAATTACAATTTAAATACATTTCAACATTTTATAAGTTTGGATTGAGTTTAAAGAGTATATTTAAAATTATAACAGATTAGTTCTCTAAAAGAAATTATTTTATTTAATTTATAAGCATAATTTCCCTTTTAAAACTATAACAAAAAACATGATTTCATTTCATTACTAGTACATTTTGAACTATACCAGTGTAGAATTTTTTAATAACCAACTATAAGAGTATTCGAATTTCCTGTAGCTCAAAGTCTCGCCCCTTTTGCTCGTTTTTCTTGGATCTTTCCATCTTTCTGAGCTGCTTTCCTTCCTGCAATAAGTCAGCGGGCAGCGAACAAAGCCACGCTACAAATTGTATCTAGTTACAATTTGCAAACTACAAACAGACTGCAGCGCGGAGAGGTGTGTGTGCTGTGCGGTGTTGTGTGTGCGCTGCTGTGCGTGTTGAAGCGCAGTTTTTATTTGCCAGCCAGTATACTTTGTAGCTGGCTGCAGATGGTCTGGTTCTCGTTATAAATATCAGCATTTTCTCTATCAGCAGCTGAAGCTGAAGCTGAAGCAGCTTCCTGGGCAGCACTTTGGATGAGCATGCTCCAGAGTGGCAACTGCCGAATGCCGACTCCCGACACCCGACTCCAGTTCGTACTTGGAACTGCTGGCCAGGCCATGGCCAGGGACACGTTCCTGACAAACAGTCAGCAAATTGCCTTGGCAGTTGTTGGTTAAGACCAGGTACGAGCTATTCCCCAAACAGCCTTGCCAAATTGGCCGCTGACTCTGACTGACTGACTGAGTGAGTGAGTGACTTGGGGGGGATCCGGGTGCCAGGCGCTGCCAGAGGATGCTGCAAATCTAATGCGCTTGTTAACGCCAATTGGCCAAGAGCTGTGCTGGCCTGCTGGCCCGATGGCAATTTGGCCAACGGTAGCGTTTAATGTCCAATTCGTTTCGCCTGCTCCAGAGTGGAAAATCAACTTGTCGCCAGCTTCATCTCCTTCGCCGGCGAAATTTCAATTAAAGTCCGCCGCTCAACATGGGCATCGCATCATACATAAGTCAGGCGGAGTCAGAATCAGAGTTGGAGTTGGAGTCGGCAGAATTAAAGCCGCGCCAAAAGTCCACCTAACAAAAGCTGTCAAAGGCAGTGCACAGCGAGACGCACTTAAGCGGACTGCGAACTACAGACAGATCCTAGCCAGCCCCCAAAATTGTTAATGGGACCTGCCGCCCGACATCGCCGGCAAGCCCATCTTCCTCCGAGCAGCAACCAACTAAAGTGAAGTCAAGTGTGTGAGCGTGCACTGCGGGAAACCTTGAGAACTTACTAGCTGAAAACATCCTAAAATGTGCTATAAAACCATCAATAAAAATTAAAATTAATGGAAATTTATAATAAACTAGGAAAGGTATCCAGAAGCTTCTAAAGAATGTATGCCATGCCTTAGCATGTTTAACTTGTGAGCTATACATTTAATTTATTTTCAATTACAATTTTTTATTACACTTTTAAGTATAGGTACTTATCCAATTTGTAATTTAAAGACGATCTGCCTGGTGTTATTTATAATGCAATGAACATCAAGATGTACATAAAGCATAAGTTCATGCTCAAGCCATAAAACGCCTTATTATAATTTCCACTTACAAACCAATTTATGAATGAGGGCTTTTTTTCTCTCTTAAATACAATTGAAAAACCGAGTCTCTGTTTAAATATTAATCAAAATATATATATATATTTCTTCCTGTGCCGATTCCACCTTATTTGGCTTTCGAGGCGCGTCAGACTGTGAACATAAAATGCCAAAAATTTAAGCGTTAAATGTAAGTTGCTCAGACAAGAGCATGCACACACACGCACACGTTTATGTGAATGCATTTCGGGAATATAATATATATATACATGGTTATATAGATAAGGAGACGACTGGCAGATATGGAATGGCCCAAAATGAAGCAGTTGAAAAATTGCCGCCAGTCATTTGGCGCGAAATTCAATTCCCTGCCTGCGATGACATGAAAATCGGAGGCCACCGACTCCTCCTTCTGCCCGTCCTCCCCCTGCTCTGATGCTCCACTGCGATTGCAGCCTTGATGATGATGTTCCCTGGCTGCTATCGAAACCGTTTTTGGCCAGCCTGAAATATGAATGAAGGAGGAGGCAAAGTGCCCTTTCCTAGTCTTTCCTGACAGTGCTGTCAATATCTCGTTTTTCCAGAGAGATGTGTCTGGGAACTCTGAAGGGATAGAAAATGTTGCAAATTTTGATTAATATTTGGTTGTAGGACAATAAGGGAATTTAGCGACATTCCTAAGAAAAATATGTCTTATAATGAAATTAAATGATAATACAAAATTTTTAAACTGTTTTTATAAGCAATAGTAATTTTATTTTAAATAAATATAAAATAAATAAATTTATTGAAATCCCCAAGTTATTGAAACAAAAAGCCAGCACTGACTCGCAGTGCGTAGATATGTACGGCACCCACGGCGTATGCGCAATCCGCGTTGGCCCTTGTGCGTATAGTGGAAACGTGACTCGCTCGACGCGTCAGTTACTGCGGGGTAGCGGCGCTTGGCCGTGGACTTGGTACTGGTGGGAGTACTGGGGGGCAGTTGGAGCTCAGCTGGCTGGCCCCTTGTCCTGGGCCCTTTGGCAAATATTTATGCTTTACATTTTGTTCGGCACATTGTTTGAATTTATTTGCAGCCTTTGTCGATGTGTTGTTGCGATTTTGTTTGCGAGTGCGATGATTATTGTTGCTGCGACTGATGGAGTGTATGGCTGTGTGAGTGTTTGGCTGAGTGTGTGCCGCTGACTGGGTGTGTGTCCCTGCTGCTTTTTGGTGTTTGCGGGTGAATCCGGCCAGACGTGCTCACACATCGCCCGGCTTTGCCGGATTGAGATTGAGGAGAGAACGCCAGAGCGAGAACCGGAGCGAGCGCTCACTCCTGGCTGGCCGGGGATCGTGGTTTGGGCGAGCAATTTGCCACAGACGACAGAGTGACCTCTTTTATTTATTGTTTCTATTTCCCAAAGCTATTCGCACAACGCCCGACTGGAGGCTGGCTTTAATGTGGGAATAATCTGAATGGACAGGCCTCTCGTTCTCACACTTTTCGCACTTCCTTATCGAAATTGATTTCAGACCAGCTTGAATTCTTAAAGAGCGTATAAATTTTGGTATAAATTACTTTATTAATAGTAATTGAGTGGAATTCAAGGACTTTAAATGTATTAAAAGATTACACATTATGCAGGAATATCTTGAATTTCTTTTTAAATTAATTATTGGAATAATAAAAGCTCCTTTTTGAATCAAGTTAGTGTTTATTTTAAGTGGGATATAAATTTAAAGTTAAGTAAATTAATGAAAAGTCTAGAAACATGTGCAACTCTTCAAGTAAATTGAGTAGTTACGAATTGACTTAAACATACTCTTTTAAGCTTGAAGGAAAGCCAAATACCCCCTAAGGTTTTCCTATTAATATATAATGTATATTATTTCGAAACACTTCAATTTAAGAGCCTCTCAATGATTAAGTACAACTAATTGTAACATAATTATGGTATTTTCCATAGGTCATTGTCACTAATTGCCATTACATAGCTGCCGTGATGCGTAAATATCTTTTAGTTAGCATTTAGGCAACGCCTGTCAGAGATGGTGATGAGATGATGATTGAAAGCGGAATTCCGAACCATCGACAAAAGTTTGCAGTCATCTTTGGCTGGGATTAACCACACGGACTTTTGAAAAAATTTAATAAGATTTGATTTTTAGTTGCACTAATGTTGTTTGTCTACAAATATATTATGCAATCTTCTCAGAACTTGATTTAACCCTGAAACAAACCCTGCAGAGCATCTGTCAACTGGCATTGAATTTGTGATTGAAATTATTCGCCGAATGCGAATCCGAATCTGTTCTGTTCTGTTTGCTCTACGACAGCTCTGCCATAATCATATTTTTCGCTCCTTTTTTGCGAAACTGTCAACTTCTGTCTGCACACATATTTGCCGAGTCCACAGAGCCCACCGTTGACTTAAACGAGACAATCTCATTGTAAATTGTATTTACACGGCTCAGACGATGATATGTCGGCGCATCGTTAGCAGTGAGAAATTAATGCAAATTTAATTAACTGAGCAGGATTGATTAAGGACGGAGTTGAAAAATTGTTTACCGGGTCAGTTGTGTTTAAAGTAAAGGTTTCAAAGTGATTAAGAATATTTTTTGCAAAGAAAAGTTGAATTTGTAGTTATATTAATTTAATTTAATTTATTTCCGTCTTAAAAAAAAGTTTAAGGTATATAAATAAACAATTTATTTCCCTATTTCAAGATGATCTATTGTTTGTCATTCAACGACACTTGTTAAGAATATTTATAAACAAATATATAATTGTTTTTGGAGAATAAATAAGAGAGAGTTACTTGAAACTACGTCTTTAGCGACCTTGAGGAACTCTTTCTCGGCATGCATAATGCAAATAACTTTGCCGCCAATTATTAATGCCAATTTAGGAGTCGAACACGAATTTGTCTTGATTTTTTATAGACAATTGTTTGCTGGCCTTTGACAAATGTTTGCATATAATTCAAATTCATGCGACTGCAGGCAGCGCAGCAGTGCCAAAAGTGGCCAAAATAAGACAATGAATTGGCTAAATAACTTCTAATTGTTAGGCAAATAGCCAAGCCAAGTCGCCGCAGGTGCCAAGTATTGGGGGGAAAAAGCACTCCGAAATGTGTTAAATTGTCTAACAATAAGCTGAATGTTTGAACAAAAAATAGCGTCGAGCTGGCCGTTAGGCGAACTGCGTCGAAATCGAAAGGGGACAAATTTTACAGCGCGAGACACGCGACGATCATCAATCACGGCGAAAACAAAGCCCACTTTGTACCGTTACCATTCCGATTCGATTTCTTTTCGGATCTCGAATCGCAGCGTTTTTAATTCACTCTCCGAATGTTTGTTTATTGGGTCCCCAAACTTGACCCTGAAAGCCACCCACAAAGGAGGCCCTGTCAGAGAGATATGTTGCAATTTGCATTTGACCCCCAGTCGCTGGTAATTATTACACTGCTCTTTCGTGGCTTTTTAACTGAATCGTGCCGAAACGCGCTTTTTTATTAATTTCGGTCTACCTTTAGTTATTTTATATTTATCTCACCGTTTTTTTTTTGCCAGCTCTTTCCGCTGATGGGCCTTAACACTTTGTTGGCCATTATCTGCGGGCCTGCATCTGCGAGCAGAGCCAACGAGCCGTGTAAAAAGCGTGAGAATTTTATTAAAGATTATCGAAATAGAGAACAGAAACATAATTCCACTGTCCGCTGTTCTCCGCTGTTTATTCTGGCGATTTCCGCAGTTTTAGCTCTGATTGTTCCACTTGTCATCCCTGCTTCACCCCCAGCACAGTTTGTATCTATCTCCAGGTCCCACACCCACTTGGCCAAACAATGGCCAGAACTCATTGCTGGCCAAGAGGAATTGGGCAAACTACTCGCACAATTGGTTGCCCGACTGGAAGATGCTATGGCTGCAATCATCGCCACGAGTCTCTCTGCTCCAATTCCAATTCCAATCCAAATCCCCATCCAAATCCCAATCCCAATCCGACTGCTCCGAGAGAAAGCAAATACCAAACACCAAAAGGGTCGTGGTCTGTTCTAGAGCTGATAAGCAATCGCATGTCGTTTTTATGAGTTACTCGCCCAAACTAATTGGGTCAACGCGAAGACAGACACTCGGACAAGGGTTTATAGTAAACAAGTATACAGTATACGAAATACGGAATACGAAATACAGGGGATATATTCCCAAATCAAAGATGCTAATTCCAAACCGCGCTCAAGCTGTACACGGCGAAAAAAGCGCTAATATGCTAATTAATTCACAAGAAACCCCCAAAAATAAAATGATTAAATTATTGCTTATTATTATTATTATATTAATTTATATAATATTTATACCAGGAAAAGATTTTATGATTTATTTTACTAGAATTATCTTCTAAGGTTTATGGCAAAACCGACCTAATTAAGCCTAACTTGCTGTAGAAATAGTAGAAATTCCTTCTGAAAGTTGTAATTGTTTTGATTATCCAACAAAAAAGTATTTATTAATTAGTAGAATGATTCCAAATGAATTTTTCCTAATGCTGGAATGGTATATTTCTTTCTATAAATATGCTTTAAATTGTTATATCGAGTACCAAAAATTTTCCTGAGTGCTGAAACCAATGTTATAGTTGTCATTTGTCGTTGTTGGCTGGCGGCACTTTCGAGATTTATGCTCCATAAAATGGCTAGTTTAATTTCCTTAAACTCCAGTTAAATTGGGCATTTAAAATTCTGATTCTGTTCCTGGTTTGGCAAGGCCTTTTGAGGCGTGGTGCCATTTTAAGTGCACCGAAAAGCAACAGTTGTAGTAACTACCGACCTGGAACAGTAACAACATCAGAATAAGGCTTTTCGGGTGACAAATGTTGGGTATTTGCATATAGGCAATATATGTACATGAAATGATATATGGCCCTGCATATGCATGAGCAGGAGTTTTCCTGGCGCCGACTTCAGGGCCAAGTCCTTTAGCAAAGCCATTCATTAAAAAACCAAAAGACAAACTCTGGCCAGCTCATTGAATATGCAACTGGCATATTTGTTGCAGTTGCACATATTGTTACTGCAGTTGCTGTTGCAATTTGCTTATCCGATCACTTTTGCTAATTCGCAGCACATTCGCTGGCAACAAAAGCAGCGGCGGCGGCGGTACAAGAACATGGCGCCAAAACAAGAAATCATTGTGGAAAACGATTGATTTTCCACAGAGAGAAGCAGCCGGAATGATTCATAAATGGCATGTGGAGTAGTTAGCCATGGGAAAGGCACTTAACCGTAATTGCCGGCAACCGTCTGGGGGTTCTGGATTGGAGCTGATCACGTAACCACGATATTACCTCCTTAACTAGCCCATTTACGGCATAACTTTAGCAGATCGTAAGCGGACTATGTTAAGTGGGATGCAAGAATGTTGTGGCTGCTATCTGGGGCTTTATCTTAAGTGCTATTAAACAATAATTCTAATAATTAAAATATTACAATCAATAGTTGAACATACATATAATTATAATAAAAATAACAGCCAGATGTTTTAATGCATTAAGAAAACTATTATTCAAAAGATTATTACGAAACTTTTACTTGCCATAAATATAGATATATTCTTACTTTTACTTCTTTGAACCTTTTCTTTTCTCTTTTCAATAAAGAATTTTATGCATTTTTTATTTTCCATATTATTGCTTGTTTTAATTGCAGACAGTTTAAAAGCAATTAACAACCGAATGGTGTTGGTTTTACGACTAGAATTGTTACAACCCAAATTAATTTCCAGAGTAAGTTAAACCACATAATATACAAAAATGGGTATCCTTAATATACAGATTTATATTTAAAACCAAAAATACTTACCCCGATTTTCCAGATCATCCTTGTCTTCTTAACTTTAATTTTTGTAGTGATCGAAACTATAATATTTATCTTGTACTGAAGAGTACCTAAAATGTGGTAGGTATAATGTAAATTTTGAACTTAACTTCGGTTGAACGATCCCAATCACGAATAAACTAGAACCAACTTAAGGTTTGGTTAAGGGACCAAGTCTGGGGACCCTTTCTCTAATCGGGGGCCAGGGTCAGACTGATGACTTGATTGAATTCGCATAGGCGCTAGATGGAGCCCGAGCCCGAACCCTACTCTATGCAAGAGGAGGGCCTCCTCATAAGCGATGCAGCCGGCGTAGGCCAAGTTACTCGCAGATGGAGCGTGGTTCGGGCAACACGACATCGGATAGAAGACCAAGTAGCACTGGTTCTACGACAATGACAAGCCTCTTGTTATGCACGAGCTGCGTTCTTGTCTGGGGCACATTAAAGACACATGAATGGCCCGGCAATAAATATTATTAAAAATGTTTGCCTTTATGGCATGCTAAGCGAGGAGGCACTAAGCCCACCATAAGCCTATTATTTAATTTGCGAATACGAGGGGCCGGGAGTCGCAGTCGGGCTGGTGCAAATGAACTTTTAAAGCGACCGAAAAGTAGACAACAAAAACGATTCGCCGGCAAGTATTGCAGACAGCTTCCCAAGGAACTACCAGGGAAGGGAGTAAGAAGTCCTGACGACTAAGGACTACGGCAGAGTCACGCCGGCAGTCATCAGTCATCACCCTCGCGACGAGCGGCATGCTTCGAGGGTTGCAAAATGGAATATACTTTATATTTTTTGGCAAACACAACCAACAACAACCGAAACAGACGCAATTCGTTACGGTCAGCTACAGATACTTGTCCTGATACGAAACAACTAGACGAAGACATAGTGCCCAGGAGGGGGGAGCTCAAAAGAATTGGTTTCAGATATAATATATGTCCTATATGTACACACGCTCTGGATAAACCAGCGAGAAGTTGCCACTTTGGCTATTTAAGCAATGGAAGTTGTTTGTTTTTACGGAAAGCACATGTATCTTACCTTTAATAATAAGAACTTTATGTTTAACAATTATTTTATTATTTTAAATATACAGAGACTTGCCATAAGAATATTTATGAGTTTTTATATCAAAGTAGTTTATGCTTAAAGCGAATGAAAACTATACAAATTTTATACTTACGCAAGTAAAATAAGGAAACTATAAAAAACCAATTCTATTCTGATTTTTACTTAGAAACCCCAAGACCTTAAGCTATCTTAATGTATATAAATACTTTTTCTTCGGCTTAAGACCTCTTTTACTTCGCTTTAAGTCCGCTGAATATTTGGCTATCTTGATTTATCTCCTCTGCTTGCCCAGCACTGGTTCACCGACCGACCCATCCCATGGCCACTCGGCAACAGCGTAAAACTTCGAGACGACAACAAAGTCCAGCAATTGGCCAAGTGCCTGGTGGAGTGGAGGTGTAGATGAGGGGGAATATGCCAAAGTTAAACATTTTCTGGAAATCAATTTACCGAGCTACACTTTCATGTTAAATCAATTGAACTCGGGCGTGCGTGAAGTGTCATTCCTCTGAAATTCTCGGCCTGCAGAGCGGTGGAAGAGGAGCCCAGGAGGTGGAGGGAAGCACATGCCGCTGCTGACCGATACAGATACCGTTAGTGGCAGTGCCTCATGGCCCAATGCCCGCAGCTCATCCCGCTAACAAGGCTAATTGGTCATGAAGCCTCTCCACTCGCGACATTCGACTCTCGACTCTGGCCTGCGGTCGGTCTTCCGTCTTTGCCATTTACCTCCTGGCTGCTGTCAGCTAGCTGCTAGCCTTGTTTTCCTTGTTTTCCTGTTTCCCGCCTTCTGTCCTGGTCTGTCCGCCCGCCCACCTGTCCAAGGCCGGTGACACCTGTCACATCGCACAATGGAAATCACTCGACATTGTCGCCTGGCATTTGCCCCGAAGGATTCACTAATGCACGGGAAAAAATTGATTTTAAAAGGATTATGTCTTAAATGATTTTTACAAACATTTATAAGTAAGGAAAAATATAAAAGAAATTTATATTTAAACATTTAGAAAAAGGGACTCAAGTAAAAAACATAACTTTTTGTAAAACTCCACTTGAAAGTGCTATAGAAACTCTCTAAGAATATTAGTTTTGGTAAATATAATTTTTATTTAGTTTTGCAGTTTATTTTATATAATGTAAAATAGTAAACTGTTAAAGTAAACCTCCCAAAATTAAAAGAAATATGTATTATAGCTTAAGAACCCAAGCAAACTTTTCTTTTTATATTTTCCGGTGTGCTCGTGGCAAAAACTGTCGCAGGCTATTTATTTACTCAAGCGTTTGCACTGGTTGTCCTGGTTTCTGGTCTGGTTGTGCCTCCGCTTGTGCTTTGGTCCTGTGATGGATGGCACTTAGCCAGCAGCAACAGCAGCAGCTCTGCGAGGGTTGCATCTGCGGTTAGGACTCGGACTCTGCCTCTGTTTCGGATAGTAGTTGTCCACTAAAAGCCCGAGAACCCGCAACCGAACAGGGTGCGATGAGTGTCCAGGAGAAACGCCGAGAAGGTGATGGAATTTAAATCTGTTTTTCATCTTCAGCTTTATTCATTCATTCAGCCCTAATGGTTAATGATTTTAATGGCACTCGTTCACCGGCAGCAGCCTCGTCGACAGGTAATTCTAAATGCGAACCGTGATTCATGCACCAGAACAACAGAAGAATAAAAAACCCAAAGAATCTGCGTTCGGAAATTCATCTTATCTCGTAAGCTCTTTCTCGAGAAATAAGTGACAAAGAAGCTGCGTTTCGGCCACCTTTTGCACCCTGTGTATCCGTATCCTCTGGGTGCACAATGGCCAACTCAATTGAGCCAAAGCCATCCAGAGTGGGGCGAAAGCCACCTCCTGCTCCTCCAGACATCGCCGCCATTTGCTTTCTCTGTCTAGCGCTTTGCATGTCCGGCATTTCGGCATTTCGCACCAATTGTAGCCATATAATTTTCACGTATAAAGCGAAAATGCCAAAAATATTTCACGACAACGAGACGGCAGCATCCCGGCAAGAACTGAAGTCACAAGCAGAGCAAACACAAGCATACCCACCCATACACAGGCACACACATAGCCGGCAAATCGAGAAAAGCCGGCAACACGTAGCACTAGGATGCACTTGAAGAAAAATCTAGGGTGTGGAAATATTTGGAAAATATTATAATTTTGGTCAAAAGGTTCCCACGGCTGAATGCTTCATTTGCGACCCTATAAATCATATATATTTTTATCAGCATCAACAGCCGAGTCGATCTAGTTTGTTAGTTAAAAAAAAATTACCAAATTATTTTTTGAAAAAATTTTTAAGGGATTCCATCATTGAATTTATTAAAAATTCAACAAATTTTTAAAATTTTTAAAATTTTAAACTCAAAGTGCTAAATTGTTAACCTACTAAAAACAAGTATAGAAATGCTTTCCGAATTGAAATTAGGGCATTTTTTTATATTTTTTTTTGCTTAAGGAGACTAAAAAAAACTTTAGCTTTGGTTACTAATTTATAACTAAAGAATAGGCTTAGCTTATTATATTATTTTCCTTATTTCTTCCTGAAATATTGAAATCATCATAGGCTCAGCCATATTTAAGGTTTAGATCACCTAATGGATAATATATAAATATAACCTAATACTTAGCTAACCTTTAAGGATACTAAAACTTCAATAAGTAGTAATATTTATAGATTTATATTTAATTCAGCCATTACAAGCCCATTTCTTTGAGTGCCTTGCCAATGAGGAGCGGTCCAAGCTGCTGGGAGCGGGTGGTTTTTATTCCTTGCCTTTCTTTATGGTCGCAGTGGGCTCTGTTAATGGAGATTGGTGCTGGCTTGGTGCTGTGGCAATGCGACAGATTTCACGCTCAAATGTTCGACACGCGCCGGCGCAGTGGCGCATCTTGGATGGACGTGGACCGAAAGGACCAAGGAGCTGGAGATGCCGGCGACAGCGGCTAGAGGATGCCGGCAAAGCGGAAATGTTCAGTTCATTAGCGAAACGTGCGCGTCGTGTAATGGACGTGCCGGCTCCCGAACTCTTGAAATCGAATCGCAGCATCCGCAGCATCCGTAGAACCCGCACTGAAATCGCAATTTCCAGCCGATAAGTTGGTAGCAAAAAGTGAGTGAGTGAGGAGAGCGCGCGCGCGACTTCTATTGGTTCCAAGGGGCTCGGACTTGGGTTTGGGTTAGACGACGGACTTTCGGGCCAAAAAGGGAGACAAAGCCAAGTGCGAAATTGCCAACTTCTGGCGCAATTAAATAATTAATTGAACCGAACAAAGGAATTTCGCGAAGCGCAAAGCAGAAAAACAATTAACAGGGCTGCGAGCAGCAGTGTTTAATTATAGGAAAGGTCAACACTCAGCCAGCCCGGGCTTGGGAGTCACGCACAATAGTGCGAGTGTATCGTCCGTAGTCGTAGTCGTAGTCGTAGTCCGGACATGGCACATGCCCCATGGAGATGCCGATGATGGAGACGGAGATGGACATGGCCCAAAAACCGGTTGATCATCCGAGCCTTATTTGTTGTGTGTGTGCACTGAGCGAAAATAGTTAAAGAGCAAGAGTTCTCGACGTTTGAGTGCTTAGAATTAATTCGAACAAAATTCTAGATCAGTCTTATTCGAGCTTGTAAATTTAAAAATCCTTATAGGAAATATAATAATTGAAACAAAGAATTTCACCTCTACACAGTGCCCAATTTATTCTCAGTGCCGAGTCACTGTTGTTTGTGTTTGAACGTTGTTTAATTAGAAGCGGCGCTGCTCGTCGACACCTGTACTCGAAATCGCTGTAGGCCTTTGACTCGGAGTAAGTGAGGCTTTGACTGTTAGTTGGTTTTGGCCCGAAACCGCAAAGCGCCGCTTGATGGCCAACTGACTGAGTGCCCAAGCAGCAACGGCAGCAACATCTTCAGCAAGATGCTGGCTACTTTTACCAACCGGGAACAACAACAGCAGTGACAGCAACATTAAACAACAGAGCAACATCTAAAAGCTAGAGAAAAAGTTACACTCAGGAAAAAGTTGGGGATTTTCTAAAGAAATTAATTGTGATATTAAGACGAAATAGAATAACATTTTCTTTTCTATTTATTTATGTTTTTTTTTAACTATTTTGTTCTTATCTATCTATTTTATTCGTTAATTTTATAAAACAAAAGTATATAATTGGTATTTATGAAAAAAAAATAAATAAAAAACTTTAAGAATTATTATTAAAAAAGTCATTTTTCTTAATAATGCAATATTTCTTTCTATTTCTATTTGGTAATCAAATCTCCAGGAGTCGAAATTGTTTGTTTCATTCATTTTTTGGTTCTTTCAAATATAAATTTCTTTGAATCTAAAGACTGCCAACCTTTTAAAGTTATTACGAAGTGTGTCAAATTTTATCTCAGTGTATGCTAGCAACATGAGGCGGCAACCTAAGCAACAGCATCTCTGGCATCATTGTCTTTATCATCATCCTCATCATCATCATCGGCATCGGCATCGGCATCGGCATCGTGTTGAGCCTCGTTTTGGCCAGAGTGCGAATCGCTCTTCTTCTTGAGCTGATGCTGCTGCTGTTGCTGTTGGTGCCTTCTGGTGGCCATGGCCAAGACCGCGACCACGACCACGACCACGACCACGAAGCGGCTTGGCGTGGCGTGGAAGAAGAACTTGCCGAGCCGACCTGAGCCGATGGCCGAGTTGTTGTTGCTGCTGTTGGCCAAAGAAAAGAGAGTCGCGTTCGAAGTTGGCCAAAGTTACATGCTCGCGTCGCTGCTGCGGTCGGCGTCGCTGCCGCCAAAGCCGGCTTGGCGCTGCGTCGGCGTCGACGGCGGCAGCGTAGATCCAAATGATGAGTTCGCCTTTGAGCATTTGAGTGTGTTTGTCTGTCTCTGCCGGGCGAGTGAGTGAGTTTGCCGCCGCGTGTGTGTTGTTTGTTGGTTCTGAAACGGCGGCGCTCTCTTCGGCTCTCTCGCTGCAGCTATGCTCTGCTGCCGCCGCAGTCGCTGCTGCGCTGCCACTGCCGGCGCCGGCAGAGGATTGCTACGTACTTTTGATTTTTCTCAAAAAATCGCCGCGCTACGTAGGCTATATAAATAAGCGGCGAGAAGCTATTGGGTCCGAGTCTCTTTGAATTTTATGAAGCGGTTGTACCTTGGTGGCGACTCTGGTTCTGATTCTGTGTGTGTCCCCAGCAGCCGCAGAGCCCATCCAGCCATCGGAAGAAGTTGGCAGCACAGTGGATTACACATTATAGCCCTTAACTTAGCTTAACACCAAACACATACTGTCAAGTGAATCGAACAAAGACTGCAAGCCAAAAATTGCAAAGAAAAAGTGCGCGAAATGTTGAGCTACGTTTGAAAGTTTCGATATCTCCGAGATCTAAAAACGAAAAGGATCTTATAACTCTGTGCTAAAAGTATCTCAAAGATACACGAATCCGTGGCTAGTGCTCATACAGAATCACAGGAAACTACACGAAGAGTTCTGTGCCGAAAAATCGTTCTGTTATTTGAGTGAGAAAGGTGAGTTGAGCTAGCAGACGGGAATGTCCTGCAGGAAGGACATTTGAGATGAGAGCGGAAGTGCAAGTGATTTTTGAGTGAATTCTCTTTGAGTTAAACTTTATTTTTTGTTTCGCCAAATAATACTTGAAAGCCTTGAAAAAAATAATTAAATAAAACAAGAAAAACTAAAATAAAACATATATAAAATAAATGCAGAATTATCAAAGATAAATAAATTTGTTTATTAAATTTCAATAAATACATAATGCAAATACAAATAATTTTAGAAATATTTAAAATTACTTATTATTGAGAAAATCCAAACTTAAAAAAAAGTAAATCGCAATTCGTTCATAAAATTAACAATGAAAATCAAATCTTCAACTCAAATAAATATTTGTCTTAATTCTTAAATTAGTAAATAAATAAATTACGAATAAATGAAAAGGAATATTCATACAAAAAATATATTTAAAATGAATAAAAGGTTAATTGGAATACAATTTGATTTTAATTTAATAGTATAAAGCTTGCGAAAAGATACGTTCTTTAATGTAAATTTAATGTGTCAATACATATTGATAAACAAATAAACTAAAATTTAAAAGAATTAACTAAAATTAATAAAAAACTTAAAACTTGGCTTAACTCAAATCACGATGAATAAATTCAGAAATCAAACATTTTAGAATAATTTGAATAAAAAAAACTGCATAAATAATTTAGCAATTGAGAAAAAAATAATGGGACTCAAGAACTTTTAAGATTGATTATCAATTATTTATTTGTTTTTGTTTAATTATTCCTTTTTCTATAATAAATGTAATATCCTTTGATCAAAAAGATTTATCAGCCATCAAATTAATTTTTTTAAAGAACAAACTCAATTTTTCAGCTTATTGTTTGGAAATTGCCTAGAAAAAAGATTAATACAGAAATTATTTAAGCCAAGTTGCGATATATAAAAAAAATCTTTTTCCAAAGATTTACTTAAATATTTTGCTACATTTCTATTAATAAACCACATAAGATCCCATAGTTGGAATTTCTTTAACCACTACCAATTTCCGCTTGGAGATGAGTAATACTGCTTCAGTAAATTAAATATAATACAAAGCCAGTTTCTATACCCGATAATAATTCATTTACGGGCCATTAAAACCGGTGTTATGCACAAGTGTGTGACGTGTGTTGCGCAATTGTTTAAAGCCCGGGATTCAATAATTATTCATTTCCTCATGGGTACACGGCACCATCACCGATCGCCAATATTCCCCCGCCGGACTTCGGGCTAAAAAAAAAAATAAACCGAGATGTCAACCTCTCCTCTGTGTAGGGCAAAAACCAGACCACAGCTCCCATTATGGCCACTGTGCTGGTGCTAGCACAAGCCGCTTAAATCTTTACGGCTGCCAATTAATAAATATTAATTTGCTTACAACAAAATTAAAGCGGCAGCCAGCCGGGCGTTAAAACGGCCTCAAAGTTATTCATTCATAAAAAAGAAGGCTTGTTTCGGCGGCTGCTGCTGCTGCTGCTACTGCTGCTGGTGCAAATTGCAGCCATTCATTCAGGCCCGGCTCATTCATCCGCAACTGGCTGGCTGCCTGTTGGTTGTTGGTAATTCGTTGTTGGCCCGAACCACTGCACCAGTGCACCGCTAACGTTAACTTAACGTTAACGTAACTGCCACGCGCCGCAGCCCCAGACTTCGTCTGCCTTTTGGCCTTTTGGCCATGGCCATTGTGCAAATAGTTTTGTGCCTGCACAGGGGAAAATTATGATCGCTTTTGACCAGTTTCCCGGCATTTATTTCCTTGGTTTTAAGGGAGTATTCACTTGGAGTTTGATATTAAAACTTCCTTAAGAGTGCAATTACTTGAAAAGAAACTTCATACTTTAGGGTGTCTTTATATTGCAAAATAATTAGGATGTTAGTTCATAGACCATTTGGGCTGATGATTTCAAGAAGTTTTAGCGGTTTGTTGGCATCCAAATTTAATAAAAGATTGTAAAACTTCTTAAAATAAGTAACTTATGATTTCTATTTAATTTTTGAACAAAAACAAAACTAAACTTTGAAAATGTTTAAATATTTTATATTTATAATCAATCACAACCAATTTTCAGGTGTATTTTCTTTAAAAATTTATGAAATTCTCGCTTCTGTTGGAAAGTTCGAGAGGGTCCGGCTCTAATTAGAATTTATGCCCACACCAGAGGAACTTTAAATGTCCAGCGACATTTGTCAAACTCGTAAAAACTAAAATTGCCCGAATGTAAAAGCTTTTAGTTAGCCATAAATAATACAAACTATGGCTGGACCAAGTGGGAGACCCCCACGAAAAGAGCCCGGGCCCGGGCTCCATTGAAATAAAAGCTAAAACGATATATTTATAGTAGTTACAACAGCAGGATGGTCCTGTTGGTGGTCCTGGTCCTGCACTGTTCCTTGGTTCCTTTGGGCCCGTTGCCCAATAAAAAATGCAAATAAAACGCTGCCGCAATATGTGACCATCCTGCCCCGTCGCCCGTTTTCAATCTCCAACTGGATGGCAAACATTTTCAACCTGAAATGACTTTGAGTGTTATTTGGTTTGCCAGAGATTTCATTGGCAGCTGGCCAAGGGTGTGTGTCGGGGGACACTCTCTGACATTTGAAGGGCCGGCCCTGACCATGACTGGAGTCCATACAGCAGCAGGTGTTTCATTTTGGCTTCCCTTTTCTTTTTTTTTTTTAGACAAAACTGTCCCTGAAACTGGTCGGAAATAGTGTGATTTATAGACGATTTCTGTGGTGCACTGACAAAATTTTAAAGGGTATTTCTATATCCTTATTTTAGGATGAAAAAAGAAGCATTTATGTAGTTAGTTAATTAGATTTGATTTGATTTTGATTTGCAGTAAACTTTGTATATTAAAGAACATTGTAATTTTGAATTTTGAACTAGTAGCTTTAATTTATTTCTGGTTCTGTTGAACCCTGGCTGGCAGGGCAAATTTTGACAGAGTTTGTCTGCAGCGGCGCCGGGCGGGAATACAGATTTATTGATGAGCCAACAGGAAACATGGCCAATACACGGGTATCGGAAACGGAGTCTAGTTGTAGTTGCGGCTATTCCACAGTTCCCCCATTCCGAATTCATTCTGTGGTTTCAGCATTTTTCCAGCAGCAGCAGCAGAGATTCCCCCTCTCGTATTTTTTTCGTGCACATCTGCTGCAGCATTTTAATTAAAAATGCCTGAAATGTCTGTGACTTTGCCAATATAATGACATATAAATGCCCCAACTTAGGGCACTTTAAGTCGTGTGGTTTTTGGCCTGCGGTTGAAGATTTGCGGAATTGAATAGGAATAGAAATAAAAATCGAGTCTAGCACTTCCGCTGCGGAATAAAGAGAAAGATAGATAGGAAGATGGATGGCTGGATAGGCTGAAAAACTTTGTAAGAACTCCGTACACTCTATCGCTCACGGGAGTTGGACACTTTGTTGCCGGAAAAGTTTTACCAGTTTATCTCTGGCCCACGCTGCGTATGCTCAACTTCGTGCCACATGGGCTTGATGAACTGTCTCTCCTTCATTTGCATGTCTTTAACTTCTGCGACTTTCATTCAGTCACTTTCAATATTTAAATCGAATTAATTCAGCTGATTTGGGCCTTTGTTTCGGGGGGCTGCTTTCTGCCAAGTACTTCTTCTCCTCCCGAGAAGAAATTATCATGACAATTAAGTGGGACTGCAGCAAGCAGGTTGCCATAACTTTTATTTCGGCTTCTTCTTGGGCTTCTTTGACTTTTTATGTTAATTTATTTTAATTTTCGTCTCTTGGAACGAATGATTAAAGCAACTGCGGAGGACAGCTCCCTCCGCGTTCCGCCGAAATGCGCAGAAAAAAGAAGTCTTTAAAATATTTAATTGGCTGGCATGAAGCGCGGCTACTATTTTAAGTTATGATGCGGGCTACGGGGCTCTGACATCAGCACATCAGCCCACCTGACCGAGCCCAAGAACACATCGTGGCATCAGAACATCACCATGGTAAGGAGCCGTCAGGCCACTGAAGATTCCGGGACCGAGAGCCCTGACAAATTACATAATGATAGGCCTGGCCCCGACTAATGTCCCATTGTTGGGCTGCCATTCTGCCGTTAGGCAATAAGGAGAAGGAGGAGGAGTAGGTGCCATCCCAGTACCTGACATCTCATGACAGCCACATCCCCATCCCGCATGGCATCGCATAATTTAATTAGGGCCCCGTATGCAAATGATATGCTGCGCTAATTGAGTGAAAAGCTGTGCGAAAGCCTAATGAGCCGAGGCCGGGTCATGCATCGCGTATCTATAGCCATGGCAGCATCTAACATAGTATCTATTAGAGTGTCTCGCATCCGACAGATGCAGCAAGCCTCTCCAGCCGTGACTGCCACACTGGGCTATCAGTTAATCCGATTACGACCTGTGTGTGGTGTGTGTGTCTCTGAACCCAAAAACCCACAAACAGTCTCTGTCGATGGCCAATATGATTTCGGGCTTTAATAGGTGACATTTCATTTAAGGTTTTGACTTTTTTAATCACATTTTTTGTCACTTATTTCAATAACAAATTATTAAATAAGTTCTTCAATGTTTTTAACTATTTGCTGTAGCAACATGCTGTCAAAACAACTTGTATTTGTTTTGGCTTCCTAATGGTTTTGTTTATTTCAGCAACAAGCCAACTCAATCCATTAGGGGTTTTGAAATATTATCTAGCCAACTATCTGCCTCGGATATATAGCCATAAGATGCATGCTGCTCTCGCTCAAGCGACTCAACTTAATTAAATTGTGACGTTCGCAGTTTTTCGCCTCGCCTTGGGCCAAAAGGCACTTGAAAAGAAAACCAAACCGAGTCAAAAGCAAACTAACCGAGAGAGAGAGATAGGGACTTTTTGTGATTTTAAAGTTTAATTGAGTAAATCGGTTTATGTGCGGCATTAGCATTGTCCGCCGCTGTTGTTTCCATGGACCGAGAAACACACTCGAACACTTACACTCGCCACTCGGCAAAGGCAAAGAAAGTAAGCGCAACTAAGCACATTACGACTAAGCGACGACACTTGTCTCGCATTACGCCCAGGCGGCGGCGGCTGCTCCAAGGTTAAATCGTGGTCTAGAACCCACTCCATGGAGCACTCCATGGGCCACAAGAACCCAGCGAGCACAAAAAAAAACGAAGCCGACCAAAGAGCTTTAAGTGTGTCGTCGTGGGGCGCGAATTTCTCTGGCCCAAATTGTTGTTGCCGCTTGACGGTTGTTGGTAGCTGCTAGCTGGTTGCTGCTGCGATCTGGTTTGCAACAGATGCCTTTCGAGTTCAATAGCCAAAGAAAGTGTCAGGCGGTAGAAAGAAAAAGTGTGCTCTGCTCGCTGCCGCCTCTGAGCGACATAGATTTCCGATTTCCGATTGGGACCACCTGGCGTATGCGTAATGCCTGTTATCATCCGCCAAATGCAATTGGCAAGTGGCTGTTAATGGCCAACAATAGAGTGTTAATGCAGCTCGCCATTAGCCAAAATGGCAGCCATTGGTAGGGATATTTATCATGCCTCTCCTGGTATGATCATAAAGTTTAAATCGAAAAGAATTTTGCATTTTATGAAGGCCATAAACGCGAGTTCCTCGCGGCATTAGGATAGAAGTATACTTTATGAGCGAAAATAGTTACAGGTTCCGCAATAAATAATAAAATTAGGGTTCGTAGAAGTGCAATATATATTTATGGAGATATTACAAAAATCCTTGAATCTTTAAGAGTTTTCTGCAGGATTTTGAGCGATTCGAAGACCATTAAGGCGGCTCACCCTGGCAGTCATTTCGGCATGGCCGGGCCCTTAGAGCTAGAAAATATAATTTGCTTCAATTTCAAATGGCGCAAATAATGGCCAATAAGGCCAAGCCGAGTGTAGGGCCAATTCAATGCGGTCAAGGTGTCAACGTTGGCTTGGTCGCTGCACAAATTAAATATGATATATATATGCTTTGTCGCTGGCTATTAGCCACAACGAAACCGGGTCTAATAAGCCCCCGAAAAACAGTTATGGGGCCAGCACAATTAAGTCAACGGTCGTCAGCCCAATGCCCAACTGGAAAGCCAATAAATTAATTCAATCGCCGGGCTGCAATTACCCTGAAGGCATAAGCCGAAAAAGCGTAAGAAACCGAAAACCAAATAGGCAAATCAAGACTGGCCATTTCTTCATCGATCTTGGCCAGATCAACGAAATTCTTTTGTGAGAAAAAATGCGAAAATAGTCGTCGTCGTCGTCGTCGTCGCCTGCGCCAAAAGAAATCGACGGGGCCAAAATCAGAAATCCGAAAAAAACAAGTTTCAAGCGATTCAAAGCCCGGGGCAAGAGAAAGAAAAAAAAGAAAGAGCCGCGACGCGAAGATGTTTCTACGATTCGTGAATGAAATTAATTTCCATTGTATTGCAAGTAAATAAGTAAGCCATAAAAGAAATACAGTTACGTTTCAAGGCGGCGAAATATTGCAAATGAAAATGGATGTGAGAAGCGAACGAAGATGATATTGAGCGGATATATGGAGATTGATCGGCCGAAAGGTCTATAAAATCGAGCTCATTACGGCTCCGCGCTCATAGTAGCTGGCTGAAATCCGTAATGAGTTTGGAGAGTTGGGAGCTGGGAGCTAGAAGCTTCTCGGAACTTTTATAGCCGTCGCATTCCAAATGGGGGAATTCGGAACCCGCTTTCGAGTGGAATCTGATCCGTTTCGTTGCTTAATCAGTGGTTAGTCACTTGCAATGCGTAAAACAAACACCCCGGGCAAACCGCGAATAAAGATAAATCAGTTCAATTAAGTGCTGTCCGCATAACAAACGATTTGCGCACCCTTCGATGACGACACCACCACTCGGCCTGTCATCTATATAGCGCGATATATATCTGGCTTTCTACGGCTCTCTGGGCTCTCTGAATTCTTCGCTGACCCAAATTCGTAGTCTTGACTATTGTTTTCTGCTGGTTCGCCATAGATTTACATACATTTCGGGTTATATGTTGCTCAAACCTAATCGATTTCCCCTTCTCTATCTGTTTGCAGGTATGTACTGGTAAATATAATTCCCTCGGTGACATTCTCCTTGCTGGCATAAAGGTAATTGAGACATCAGGCTGTCGTCGACGCGCAAAAGTATGCAGTGATAAATTGGACAGCAAACAAATTACTGCACTTTTTGCCTCGCTGCAGCGATGCTGCTCTGCTGCGCTGCTTAACTGCTTCAATTTGCATAAATAAATAATTTAGCAGTGCATTCGTTCGGCGCTGAAACAATAAAAGTCAGCAAATTGAGTCGCGAAATGAAGCAAACAGGCAGGGGCGACATTTTTACTGGGGTCTAATATATGCAGCAGGAAGGCAATCAAGGTAGAAACGCAGCAGGGAAAGGATATATTCAAATGGGAGAACAGTTTGGAAAAGAAGTATATATTTGAAGAAAGGGGGGAAAAGACTTTTATTAGCTTTACAAGCATTATAGCTTACAATCTTGAAGGATATAAGGAGATCTCACCTTCCGCTAGGAAAACCATTTATAGAAATAAGATTTTCTATACTTGCTTTCGATCTCTTTATAGAGAGTATTCTTCTCTGTTTCAAATATATTTTCCACTCAGTATCAAAAGTTTCGTTCAGTGCTTTTAGGATCCTGTGGTCTCTGCCAGGTGCGTGCCTCGACAACAGGCTAGAAAGCCAAAGGAGTCGCGTCGCTGGCGTATCTTTGAGGCCCGTGATGAGGTAATAAAGCGCACAACCGGCTTTCATCCTTAGACATGGCGCTCATTATTGAAGAGGGCACCGCACACACAGGTTGACTATCCCAGCATCCATACACACATATGCATGTATATCCTTGGGGAAATTCCGACGCTCCAGCATTGTTTTGCCACTTGACTCCATTGCCGGCCTCAAGTGGCAGTGGCCCCTTCCTGTCCTGTGGCCTCTTGCAACCCTTTTTTTTTTTGCAGCTTCTTAAATCTTAAAGTTGAGCTGAAATCAGCCTCGATTGGGGAACAAACAATGGCCACAAGCCTTCTAATTGAAATGAGAAACGAATATAAATGTTTTGCCATTTCCGCGCTGACAGGCCAGCGGCTGGCTATTGGCTGAGTGACACTTGCACTCGGACAATGGCCCTGAAATTGATGGCAAAGTTAAAATTCGTGTTTTAAATGTCGCTGCATAATTTATATATTGTATACGTATATCTATGAAGTGACAGAGCAGCAGTCGGGCTGAAAAATCCATATATCGAGCAGTCAATTTATTTTGGCTCATGCAATTATCTGCGAAGGAGGGTTGGAAAATCAATTTGAAGCCAATTTGCAGGCGCTAATAAATTGAGTTAAAAATTTCCAAAATTCAGAAAGTTGATTTTCTTCTCCGAGGAGGCAGGCAAGCGGATGAATCTCTGGAAAGTTCCCCCTCCTCTTCGAAACTCACGAGTCATTTATCAAGCGGGCAGAGTCCGCTGTGGGCGCTTCTAATTAGGTATAGTCATTCCGTCAAGTGTTATGGCAACTATTTATATTTATACTTATACGAACATAATAATGCGGAAACTCTTACCCGAAATGCCTGTCGGTCGGTCGCTTGGTCGGTGGGTTCTAAGAACCCGCCTCGTTAATAGCAACAAAAACTGGTTGGCTTTAATAGACCCCCGCTGGCTCATTCTTCTGCCTTCCATCTGCCATCGTAATAGTAATAGTAATAGCCCGGTTGACCAGCCATGAAATTCAATTTCATTTTATTTCGTATCATCTCTCATTCTGTACTCTTTTTTTTCGGCACATTCTCGGAAGTGAGTCTTTTACGATGGGGACCGGGTTTAAAGTTTAAAGTGCAGTAACCGCCCAGAACAAACGCACGATAAGCGGATACTAGATCTCGAGTTAGCGTACATATTCCCAAAAAAAAAGTAATACCTTTCGGCAAGAACCTCCGAGGAATGTTTGCAGAGGCCCAAAGCCACCTGCATAACTTTTACCAAAAACCAACCACTTTCCATGGCGGTCTCTTAATAGGTTTTTGCTGGCTCGCTTTTAATACCTGTACCGTGTACCTCGGAGAACACTTTCCTTTGGCATTACATTACCAAACAAATAAACTCGGCTCGGGACTGGCCTGGCCTGGCCAAACAAAAGTGAAATTGTCGGGCCAAAAATTTGTTTTCTCAATGGAGCATAGTTTCTGGTCTGAACTGAACCAAATCTCACGTTCATCTCTTAATGACGGAGCATCAGTTTAATTATTTACCCGCACGTGTAGCTATGGAACCATTAGGTTTTATGCATATTTAAGTGTTGTCAAGGCGGGCCTAGACCTGATCTAACTCCTCCGATTCCTATAGCTTCTCAGGCACCTCTAGTGGCTATCATATTCCTACCTACCGACCCATTTATTTATTTTCATTTTAAAAAACAAACTATTTTTCTGTAATTGATAAAATTGTCTCGAATTTTCTTAATTAAAAGCGAGCTCTTGTAAGGTATTTTTTAAATATTATAGTAAATTTCTTCACTTTGATTTTTATTTCTGTGTAATTAAGTGCTAGCAAGCAGCCTTCTACTCCTCCTTTAGATTCCCCAATCTCTCCCCTGTTCCATCTATAAATATATTCCCAATCGAATGCTGATTCTGATAAATCGCAGCGAATGGCCCTGGAGGAGCACCTGCGAAATTGGTCACAGGATCGGATCCCTCACCCAGACTGCTCTGGGCGCCGTTCGATGGCTCTTGAGTGGGAATGGGACTGGGAATGGGCCATCCTTCTGCGAGGCCTGGATGCGATGCGCTTTTCGGGATTTATTTGTGTGGAAATGAGCAGCTAACGGTATATGAATCATGACTTTGGCAGGCAGCATGATTTAAAACACTCACTCATATGCGGCGGCGGTTCCTCTTGGAGCTTGGAGCTCCGAGCTAGAGCTGTAGCTGGAGCTAGAGCTGGAGCTGGAGCTTCGCCTGGAAATGCAGCTGCAGAGTGCACTGTGTGTGAGTGCCATGACTTTATGCTCTGCCCGGCCAAAGTCAGAGCCAAGTTAAGACCGCGCGGCCTGCGCTGTTTGCGCATATTTTAGCACATTTTGCCCCCTGTCCGTTCTGCGACTCCGTCTCCGTCCCCAGCTACAGCTCCAGGTCCAACTCCTACCCCGGGTCCAACTCCAGCTCCTCGATCGGCATTGCGACGCGACTTTGTAGCGCGTAGGAAAACGTGCGATTTCAAGTTGACAGCACAGCTATGCCATGAACCCGGCCCATCCTCCTCCTCCTGGTGCTGCTGCTCCTCTTGTTCCCCCTTGTCCTCCTCGGATTGACTCCTCCTGTCTGCCTACCTGAAATCAGCTGGAAAAGGCAACGTTTTTCATTTTCTACATTTTAATGCAATTTTTAATTTATTTGTTTTGTCGAGACGGCGACTCTGACTCCGACTGGCTCTCTATCGGCTCGAATCGCCTCGGAACGCATGTATTCCTCATTGATTGGCATTTCCTGGTTGGCAGCATTAGACTGGCCAAGTCAAGTGAATTCCTCGAAGCGGCTATAGCCAAGGATGAGAAGGAGAGCCCAGAACCCAGAACCCAGAACCCAGAACCCCGGTATCGACAGTGGAGACCCCTAGAACTCCAGACTAGCCTTGGCTACCACTTCTTCCTGCCTGGGGAGGGGACATTGGACTCAATTCGATTCGGGGTCTGGGATGTATTAACTCTCTCGGCTAGATCTCAGCCCTGGGCACTTGTAATTATCCCAGCTGGCCAATGAGTCACTCCAGTGGGAAGAGCCTGAGATCGCTGCTGACTTGCACATCCGCGGCAGCCGAAAACAATGCCTGCGCCATGACATCACGGCCCTCGGAATAAATACGTATCCGGGCATTTCCCATAGCATCCCGGCTTAAGCGTTTTTTTTTTGGCCAAGTACTTCACTTCAATCGGCGAATTACATGGCCATGAGTAATCATCAGTATTAATGAGAGACGATCCGAGTCGAATCGGGTTGAAAACGCGCCAAAAAAGCGCGCGCAAGCTCATTGATCCACTTTTTGAAATTCTACTCTCCAATCACGTAGCCGCCGTAGCTTTACGTCTACGTTTATTTGGCAAACTGTTTTTGGCCCGAAGTGTATTCAAATTGAACGCATTTATGGGTACATGGAGAGAAATATAGGTCTATGAGGTATTTGAATAAAAAAGGAGGGTTTTAATCCCCTGAATTTATTTTCTGATTTATTTATCAATTTTCGTATACAGCAAATTCAAAAGTTTATATTTTCATCGATTTAAAATTATTTTTTGCTATTCTTATTCAGTTATAATCGATTTTTACACTTAAATCCATTGAAAGTATTATCTTAAAGATGTATTAGTTCGAGCATTAGAGGCTAATGTTCTTATTTTATGTAAATTTCCATTAGCAATGTTTCCATTATTTCCCAGACTTTTCCCTCCGTGTAGTTCGATTTTTTCGGTGGCATAATTAGAACCAGTTTGCTTCGCATAGAGGGCGTCTAGAGATGTGCTATTTAGGGTAGATCCCTGAAAAAAAAACAGTAGCCCCATGGTAGAAAAATCATCAAAGATATGAATCACATATCTATTATTACTTTTTCGATGCTCAAGCTTAGTGCAATTTTTTGGTTCGTTCCGCTTGAAGTCCATTGAGATTCCTAGAGCGTGTGCAGTTTGCGAAACGTGAAATTCGTTTTTTTTCCTCCGTTTCTTGTTGCCACCTTGATGTGGCTATTTCTGCGTTTTATGTCTCAAATTTGCAAATCGATTTGAACATTGTATAACCAATTTAACTCGCCACGAAGACACGTGTAGGCGTCGTTAAACGGAGGAGTCGGGTGTCGAAGAACGAACTCCGTTGCGGCTGTGGATCTCGGATTCACAGACACGTATTGGCCAGATGGAAAATCGGGCTAGCGTGTGGCCTTAGCCATATTTCACATGAAAAGTGACCCCGAAAGCGAAATGCCCGCAGGCGAAATGCCTAATTGTGATGTTGATTTTAATTAAGCGGAGCAAAGCGAGGCGAGCAGCTCATTAGTCTTCCGAGTTGGAGTAAAAAAAAACAAATAAAATAGCATGCAGCTGCAACTGCAACTGCCACAGTGAAATCAGAACGCTTCTGCAACACAAACTTGACCCCAAGAAAAAGAGAAATTTGTGGCAAAAACAAGGCTCGGCTCGGATCGGCTAGAAACAAAATCAGCTCACGATCTTCCGTGGGTCAGTACCAGTTTCCCGTCCCAGTGGCCACATATATGGAGTAGTAGCTGGCAGCTACTAGCTAACAGCCACTGGTGGCATCGCATGCTGCAGGCGAGGAGCACTCGGTAGCCAGCGTCATCAAGATTTGTCACAAATCAAGGCGGGCAGGCAACTAATCCAGTTCAAGTGCCGGCTGCGACACAACGAAAATGGCAAATTGCCGTCGCGCTTCGGAGTCGGAGTTGGAGTTGGGAGCCACTGGGAGCTTGGCCAGCGTTGGCGTTGCCTGCAGCTCCATCGCGGCATTCATCTCCAGATGTGGAGCTCTGCAGTCGTGCTCTCTGGGCAGCTTCCGCATGCCGACAACGACGACAAGTGACTCACTCACTGGCTCGCTGGCTAAGAAGCTAACCCCGTTATGTTTGCCGATCGTGAGCTTTATTAATCTCGAAAGCAAACTCCTCCAATTTGGCCTCTGAAGATGGTGCTGAAAATGCCACAAGGTCGATCAAAGCGGAGGTCAGGCTCAGAAATTTGCCTGGGGTCGATGATTTGCATCTAATGAGATCGGAGGCAGCACGGCGAGAAATGCAGGTCTGCTGAGATTCAACAATAATAATCGAGATTTAAAACAGGAAAAAAGCCTAAGCACACAAGGGATATCTATACAAACACTGATATGTCTTTCGTCGCAATCTTTCTCTGAGTGAGAACCCGAAAAGTATTTTAAAAGAAACTCCAACAAACAAAAACCCACGATATTCTATATTTTGCTGTAACCTAAAACGCATTTAGCCTTTACATTCTTGCACCTCAATTTCCAAAGTTTTTTGGCTCTGTGCAAGAACAATTTTTCGAAATAATATTCATTTTCTAACACTTTCTGTGATTGCGGGACAGAATGACCGGACACCGAGGGGCTGGTGCAATTGCAAGGTCGCACATTCCTCAAGGGAGGCCAACTGCAAATTGGCAGTACTCGCGGCTCAAGCCACAACAATTTGGCCCGACAATTGGCCACAACTATGCGCGATAGATGGGCCATAATCACACACGTGTTAGGGCAGAACACGCCAACAGATTTATGTTGGATGACAGAACAGAATAGAAGAAATAAAAATAAAATAACGAAAAAGAAATAAGAATGCAATTTGCAATTGCTGCTGATGCTGCTGCTGCTTTTGCTGTTGGGACCGTTAAATGTGTGGCTCTGGTGAATCGAAGATCGCAGAAACCAAATTAACACAAAGCCAGGCAACAGACATCGCGGCAATTGCAATTGCAATCGAAGAAGTGTAATGCGATAAGCTCGGGATCGGAATGGGGATCGGTATTGGGAATGGGAACCAGAATGGGTGTTCGATCGGTGTGGGGAATGGGGGAAGCGTATCCCAGATGGACGCGTGAGGTTGGGGTCATTCGTGGACCAGGATCGGGAGACTGCTACTGCCACTTGGGGGGACTTGTGTGTGTGAGTGTGTGTGTGTGCTAAATGTCAATTTGATACCAAGGCCAGAATCCAATTAAAGCCACATGCCGCACAGTTGCAGAACTCGCATCTTTCGGCTTTGCAAATTGCAAATTGCCATCGATCTCTGGCTGCGATCTGGTCGATGGGTCGCCAGTCGTTAGATGCGTGCGCCAAAGTGTATTTGTGGGTCATGGAACAAATCTAGCCGAGACAGGGAAGAGTCCGAGACGGAGACAGAGACCCAGAGTCAGAGGCACGACAGCCGACACAAGATAGCTCTCTGACAAGAGACACCTTTTGATATGCTAACGAAGGCTTTCCTCCATGGGTTTTCCCTCGCCGTACCCTTGCTTTCCTCCGCGGCTTCTCGTGCGCCGACTGTCAAAATGCTGCCCATGGCTTGCTGACTTGCTCGCTGACTGGGCCTGAAATTTTCCCACCCTCCATTGAGGCCTTGTGTCTGCCTTGGTAAAATGTAAATTTTCCTCGGCTGCCACACATTTATATTAGAGCTGGAACTGAAGCTGAACTGAACCTGAAACTGCAGCTGTGTGGAGATGAGAAATGGGAAACGGGAACGGGAAACTGGCAACTTGGCAACTTGGCAACTTGGGAGCTCCACGCATGCGCACAATGCCTGCCTCCCGAAATAGAATATAGAACACAGATACAGCTGCCTTCCCCTGGGAACACTGGCCACTGACAGTCCACCCTTCAAGGAGGATCGGGAATGCCTCATAACGCATAATATCCATTGTTGGCAATGAAGATGCATTGCCCTGCCTCGCCTTGCTCGAAAAACAAATCTTGCAAATTTCCCATGACCGATATTGCCGCCCCGTGGCCAAGTTGGCCAAGTTAACAAGCGCCTGCCTCGTTTTGGGTAAAAGTTTCTATACCCGAGTGGCTGACTTTTGGCCACTTCATTCACAAATCCAAAATGGGGTCACACACTGCACACACACATGAGGCAGATAGCAGCAGCTGGCCGGTGACCACCCCTTTATTTGGTCTTAACCCAAATACTGAATGCTGCAGAAATGAGAAAGAATAAAAATTGTTTACCATTTAGCCATTTGGCCAGGAGCCGGAGCAGGGGCAGCAGTCGGGGCATTAACTACAACAAACAGCGGAATAATTACCGCAACAAGTTGCTGTTGCTGTTGCTGTTGCTCGTTGGCAGCAACATGTTGCTCGTGTGTTGCTAATAGCTTTAGAACAAGTGCCATTTTGGCCGGCAACTAATAGCCAGTTTGTGTCGCTTCCGTTGTCAGTCAGTCGGACTCGCCATCAGCCTTAGCATCGGCATCGGCATCGGTCCCATCATCATCATCATCATCATCTTCATTGCGGCCGTGTGAGATTATCATTATTGTTATTGTCGCTCGTCATGTCAACTCGTCATCAACAAGCAGACAACGTAGCTACTGGAGGCTCAAGCCAGCACCAGCCTGTCCCAGCTTCAGAATCAGCAAGATTTTACACTGAGAAAGGGAAAGAATTCCTACAGGATCACAGGATGCAAGGCGACCTGCAAGGAATTTACAGAAAGTCCCAACTTCAAACTATTTAGATTTAGAAGAACATAAGATTAGTCCTGCGCTTTCTAATTATTCCAATGAAATCTTGCATTTTGCTCAAAACTTTCTCTCAGTGCCGCTGAATCTCCAGCTGCTCCATCCATGAAGCAATCTCTCAACTTGACCGAGGCGGCTTCGTGTGTTGCATACTTCTCGTTATTGTTGCTGTTGCCACGGCACGCAGCAATGCCATTTGTGACTCCTGGGGCCACCACCTCTTCCTCTGCCCTCCATGGTGCTGCTCCCCTCTGGCCGCAGCCTGCCTGCATTTTAATGAGCACAATTCGCGCATTTATGATGAACCCCCAGCCGTAGCCCCAGCGTCAGCCTCCGAGCCTGAGCCAAGCATTAGCCGATTTTTATTTGCTTGTTTCGTTAGCGTTGCCAGCCCTGCCGCCCGAGGGGAAGGCGTCTCAGGAATGGGCGGGGAGCGTAACCGAAACCACTCGGATTTCAGGAGAATTGCGGAAGGGGATATGGATGCCGTAGCCCCCACACAGAGCCCAATCCAGATGGTATTCCAAAGTGACAGGTTATGGTACAGTGGGTCCTGAAAGTACTAAATAATTAAGAGATTAATTCTAGATTAAAGATGATAAATCATTCCGGAATTTCCTTGATAGTTCCAAAAAAATATAAATGATTAAGTAGTTCTCAATTAATTTTCAAACCAAAAGCTGCAACAAAACCTATAGAATCTCTAATAACCAACCAAATATTCAATGTAGTTCCCAAATATTAATTCCCAAATAATAAATTCCTAAGAACCTCAAGAATATTAAGTGTGGAATTCGTATGAATCCATAGATTTCAAAAAAAAATCCCAGACAATACTCCAATATTTCCTTACACTTATCGCAGTTGGAAATCCCAGCATTAATTTAAACACTCTTCCACCGTTTCTGGGGCCCATTGTGCTTAGGTGGAAGTTTTATTGCTTTATGGAATGTATAAAATTGGATAACATACCCACCAGACACGCCCCCAAATACGAGCGAATCCCTCCCCAAGTTCCCACCCCTCTCAGCACTCAGCATCCCTCACCTTCTTCCTGGTCCCGGAGAGCAACCCCTCGGATGGAATCACGTGTTGCATCTCCTGGGACTTGATTAAAGTAACATAAAGCAAATAAAAGCCGACAAGCAAACTGGGCTAATAAATGAAAATATGAAGCGTATGTGTCGCCGATGCGGACGCCATTCGATGCCATTAACCCACGACGACCTCGACGACGGTGACGACAATAAACCCGGCGGAGTTAGTTGGCAGTTGTCCGGCGATAAGCCGTGATATGTGGCGGTTGCCGCCTGCTAATTATAACGATGGGACCAACTCAAGGGGAGGTCCAGGTCCGAGCTTGAGTCCTTAGAAGTTGGGGTGGCCTAAGGTTGTCCAATTTCTGGAAGTTTTTCCTTGCGTGCGCCTGACATTTTCAATCAGCGGCACAGGATACTTGGCAGGATATTTTCGGGCGGGAGAGACAGCTACAGCTATTTCTGACCTCTGCCGGAGGGTTGGGTGCTGCGAGGATGTCAGGGAAAATTGCACATCTGTCAAATCGGCAAACAAGTGATTTCCGCAAACAATTGAAGAAAAACAGCCAGTCAGGATGGGAGGGTGCCCAGTAGTGTCCATGGTGGTGGTTTCGCCGGCTCACATGTCAACGCTCCCATCCGCCCGAAAAATATCTCCGCTGTTTGTGCACGTAAATTGCTTTTGTGCGAAGGCCATTGAAAACTTTGAGAAAAAAAAGGAAAACGAACTGAGAAAGAAAAAAATAAATAGAGATGCGAAGGGTTTGAGGGGCGACGGCGACGGCATGCGCCTTGTCATGCTTTTTTAATGAAGTGCCCGTCGTTTAAGGAACATATTGCCATCGTCGCCCCCGATTTGATTGTTGTGTAAGGGTTAAACGGCCTGTCCGCAAGAATGTCAGAGCTCTCATTGTTATCACGTACGATTACTAAGCCCCACACTCCCGCCTCTCTTTCCCATTGCAGTTACAACCACAAGATGACAAGGAGACGTTCGAGTCCACCGGGACTCGAGGAGCTGCTGTATCTGGCGCTCGTCCTGCTGGCCATGGCCCTGATACCCACACAAGCCGGTAAGTGGTTTATTATGTCAACATAAATTATGTTTAGCCAAGCTAAGTACCTCGCATCTGCCGGTCTCTATTCGGTCTATATTCCCTGTCTATTCTGATTATTCCGCCATAAATCGCCTAGAGAATCCATGGCTAATTAAAGGCATTGTGACAAATTGCCATCAGCTGGCAACAGCTGCCGTTTTGCAATGCGAAATCCACTTGTCCAGGGTCAGGGGTCAGTCTGAAGGACAGTCTGTTGCATTTTGGGTGCAAAATTGAATTAGGAAGGCACTGGGAAAAATAAATGTAATGTAAACTACAGAATACGAAAAGATACCTTAGCTTCCAGAGCTCTTTTTATCCTTCAATCTGGTCTTCAAAATTTTCATAAGAAGTTTTTATTTATATAAAGAATGTACCGTTGTTATTTGTTTACCTATTTCAATTCCCAATTTACTCCTGCTTTTCTCTCCGTGTGCCTCATCGGGGGTGTCCCAAATTCAATTGTGTCACGATTTTCATTTTTTTTTTGGTTTTCCGTCTTCACTATTGGGTCGTCTTTGGGCGTGTTCGATTTAACGACTTGTTTAAACAGAACTTAGAGCCAAATAAACCCAGAAAAAGAGAGAGAGAGTGCAGCTGGAGGGGAGGAATATCGGTCAACGAATGCCAAAACCGAAGCGTAGTTAATGCCACTCGAGGCAGTACCCACCAATCATTCGGTCCATAACCGGAGAAGGCCCAGTGCCCGTCGTCCAGAGCCATTGTTTAATGTTCTTTCAATAAATAGGCAACGGCTTCAGCTCTGGCTTCAGTACCAGCTCCATCTCCATCCCAAGCTCCATCTCCATCCCCAGCTCCATCTCCAGCTCCAACTTCATCTGCTAGCCGTGTCTCTCTGGCTCTGACTGATTTGGCCTAGTCAAAACGATAGGCGACAATAGTCAGCTCGTTGACCCACATTCATGGTACTCCAGCTCCAAGCCAGCTCCACGCTGCCTGCATTCAGAATTCTTGGAATTTTCATTAACACATGTCCGAGGCGCATATGGAAATGGGCCTCTGACAAAGAGAGGGAAATAAAGTGGAAAGAATTTTGTGAATGGGCAGCCCGAGAAGGTAGAGAAGGTGAAGAGCTCAGGGGAGTTGGAGGCGATAACCCATGGTGTTTTAAGCATAGATTCCGCACAGCCCCGCCAGGGCTTCTCACCTATTTATTGATTATTACACACAGCCACAAATCGGTTACACTAACAAGCCGTGGCAAGGCAGCCCAACAGCCCAACAGCCCAACAGCCCAACAGCCCAAAGGCGGCAACAAAACGGCCTAATGGAGCCCAAGAGAAGTTTGATGAACTCCGCAGCCAGAGAGTTTCCCAGCAGGGCCTGGTAATTGAATTGTTCCATTATAATATGGGCATGACTCAACAGATACTCACACTTATTGGGTTCTAACTCCATCGAAGTCGCCGACAGCTGCGAGCTATAAATCAATGGGACTAGCGCGAGTGTCAGCCGGGGATCGCTTTACCAGAGTTTGGAGTGAGTGCGAGAGTGTATCTACGAGATACACGCACTTCACAACAAGTGGCATTTGCGTCATAACAAAGGCCCCAGCACCCATCGATCGTTCGATCGATCGATGGATTCGGATCCATGCCAAATGTTTGCCCAGCATTCGAGGCATCCCAATCGCTTCGAGGGCCTCTGCAATTTCAATCTCTCAAGCTCAAGCTCAAGCTCAAGGTCGGCGGAACGAGCATCTTCCATCAACAATCCAGTAGCCGCCACACATTATCATTACCGCGAAGACGGCAATTTTCGAGCTTCGTGCTTCTTCGGCGGTCGATGGATGGGGCGTTTTCATCAATCAGCGTCCTCCTCTTCGAACTTGTTTTTTTCTCAGGCTTATTATAGAACTTATGTACACCAGCTCGGGGGTCTTCCAGGTCTTCCTGCTGCCTGTCCAATTGACACCTACAACCACTACTACTACCAAACGGGCATGGTCACTGAACCTTGCCCAGCTTTGGGTCCAGTTCCAGTCTCAGCGATCCGCGCTTTTCCCCACTCAAATGTGTTGCCAGTGTTTGTGACTTCTTAATTTATAACCAATTACAAAGGCATTAGTGCTCCGCACGAAGATCTTCAATATTTTTGTTTATTGCGCATATAAATCGCCGCTTTACGGGGCCCCGGCTTTATGGCACTTTTGCGGAAGCATCTAACTCTGTGCCCAGGCCCGGGCCTTCGCAAAGCGATGATGATGCTCGCCGATGTGCCTAATTAGCTTGTATTATCGATGCGATGCCATGGGATGCGATGTGAGGCTGTGTGTGCGTGCCAAGAGAACTTTCAAGCCCAGGCTCCAAGAACAGCAACACGGAGAGAAAATGTTGTGCGAAGAATTTTTTGGATGTATTTAGAAGCTTAGTTTAGGAAATTAATAAGAGTCTTGGTAAATCTCTGATATTTTTACCAAATCTGTGATATCATCAATGTATGAGAAATATATTATACACATTGTCGATATCTTATGGACATATATTTGCTCACATCTAACTCAAGTTAAACGTTTTCGAGTTTCAATCTAGAAAATCACATTAAATTCCTTTTTCCTCTTGTACCACCTTCCCCATTTTCTCTCCGTGCATTCAGGTACTCATCATTATGGTTTGATATTAATTGCATGGCTCGCTGATGTCATCAGCAGCGTCATCAGGCCCTGGGCAGAAGCGTTAATCAAGATTCAGACGCGTCCAGTCATCCGCTTAGCCACGCGCATATAATTAACTTGGCTGCCACACGGACCCTGGTTCAATGTCAAGTGGCAAGGCGGATTTGGCTCTATGGCTCTCTAGCTCTCTGGCTTATCGCGTTGATAGCACCAACGGTACTCCGCCTCCCGGTGCTCCTTCTCGTAAATATTTCATATATGCAAACACCAGCGGGGCTGTTTGCTGGGCAAACAGAACTGGCCAGAGTCGCTGACCATTGACCGATATGGCGATGATGGCGATGCCGAAGATGTGTGTTGGCTGCGTGGCTGCGGAATTTCGTAGCCACTTAAAGAACAAGTACGCAAGCCGGAGATCACGAACTTGCGGGCTGGCCCGCACGAACAAATGGCCAGAACGGGTCTGTGGTCTCTGTCTGGGATGCTCGAACCCCGATCTCTAGTGCTCCCGTGAGATTCGCCAATGGGGCGGAGAAACTTTCGACAGTGACACAATTAGAAGCTACCGCCCATGTATGATTCCCCCGGCATCATCTCCAGCTTCAGCTTAAACTCTAGCTCCGACTTCAACTCCAACTCCCCACCGCCATCACCGATTGACTCTTGACCATAAATAAGCATTTATGCCGAGCGACCCGACAACGACTTTCCTTTCGTTTCGATTTGTCTTGGCCACCAACATCGCCTCCCCCAGACGTTCGTCAATTTGTCAAAATCTTTTCGGTGTGGACGTAAATCTAAGCTTTAGGTTCACTGAAAGATAAGCAATAGAATTTTAACAATACTTTCAATATCAGTTTTGATTTATAAATTAGATTATAACTTATTACTATTAATATATTAGGAAACATTAATTTCAGTTTTTTAGATTTTTTAAACCATGAACTAGTTATATTATTATAGAAATTATAATACCAAGAACCAGCTTGATATTATGATTTCTTAAAAATAACATTCTTTATACTTCTCGCACCTGGAACTAGTTAAAAAAATATATGAATATGCTGCTGTTTCTTATAATTCTAAATTAGTTCTAGGTGTTTATAATACAGAGAATGGATTTATATTTCTCAACTAGTTCTGCACGTTTAAATGTTACAAAAAGTACCAACAAAACTCAACTTATTTTACATGTGAATATAAAAATAGGTTCATGACAAAAGTTTAAATACTTTCCACAACCTTAAACGACTATTAATAGTTTTTCTGTCAGTGTGCCTGCCCAGTCTGTCTCCGAGTTGATATGATAAATTGACCATGGACTCGAGACACTCATAAAAGACACATTTGTTCGGCTTAAATGCCCGAACACAGAGCCACTTAGTTTGTGCTGATCCGACCCACGCAAGTCCCGCATCTCCGCATCTTAAGATCTTCGCATCTTTCGGATCTGCGAGGGGGCGAGGGCAATGACCAGGCCAGACCAGACCAAAGGGACGCCGCTTGCCGAGATCTAAGCTCCCAGCTCCCAAACCCCCAGTGCCACGCTGCACTTGATTCTCCAATTAAATGGCCAGAAGCCGGAGCAGCGTGTGAACCAGAATCGGAGGCGGAAACTTAGAGAGAGGAGACGAGGAGGCGACTCGGCAAGAAGGAAGCGGCGCAGTCAGAAGACAGGCAGTTCTTTTGATTTTATCAGCATTAAATTCCCAACTTCCTGCGACAAGGTCGGGGGCTAATTTCATTTAAGTAAATAAGTCGGCGGTTAACTGCCGGCAATTTGAATTGTAACGGTAGTGCGAAGACCAAAACCCAGAGCGAGAGTCATGTTGCAATTACACAATTTGGCTATTAACGCCTCGACTCTGGGACTCTCCCCTTGTGCACCTTTCACCTTGACAATGAAATGGTTTCCAATGATTGCTGTAATTTCTATTTTTGGTCTGGAGAAACCCACAACCCCAGAGCTGTTCCAGCTTGGCAATGCAAATGAATATCTTGGGTGTGTTTAGTAGAGCAAAACGCCGGCTGCGGTGTGTGGGGGGTTTACTTTGTACCAGCCTAACGTATACGTAATACAATACTGGCTGCGATTTCCCAGACCCGATACAGTCAGACACCTCACACTTCGTGTATCTGTATCTCCATAATCACGGCTCATATTATGTATGCTAGCTGCTGCCCCTCCTCTGCCAGTTTCATTCGTATTTCCCTATTATTGTTTTGATGTCATTGAACTTGAACTTGTCGTGGTCGCCGGCTGTCGGTTGCCGGTCTCCGTCTATTTCTGTTTTGGCATTTTATGCAATTTCTCGGCGTGAATATGCTAATACTGATTTGTATAACACGTTGCCGGTCTAAAAACGTGTTCGAAATGTTAATTAAACGGCAAACACTGGTGGCTTTTATTCATATTTATGGCAATTAGCAGTAGCCGCCGCCCTGACCCAATTTTTTGGCATTTGTTTTTTGTCGTCGCCTGCTAATTGTCGTTTATGACGGGTTTCGGGTTGGGTTTGGAGTTTGGGATTCCGGTTCTGAAGCTGGACCAACCCTAGATTGCATTCTGCATTCCCGGCATGGTCAATTGCACCTCCAACTCGGCTCTCAATTAGACATTTCAGCCGCCTGGCGCCAACTGCTAATCGCTGTCTAAGAGAGCCAGCACGCTAACAAGCCCAAAGACAAGACCATGATGGAGCTGGTGATGTAATGGAGCTGGGAAGAAGTTGGAGCTGGTGGAGGAGCTGGTTAAAGAGCTGGAGACGGTCAAGGTGGGTAGCCGCCTGACCAGTGCTAAAGTTTTCGGTTGGTTGCCTGACTGGAAGCTACACTTGGCAAAGAGATTCATCACTGTCATTATGTAATAAATTCTAGAATTTGTACATGGCAAGTTTAGGGTTTCAATCTCCCTAAAAGCAAAGAAGAAGCTCATAAAACTCTTTAGCATAATACAGAGTTAGGATTCCCCTCTAAAAAAACTTATAACTCTATTCGCTATGAGGGAACTAGACAGACTATAACTTTGTAAGTTGGCGTGTTTGAATTCATTTTGACACTATTAAGACATAAGGGGAGCAAAGAGCAAAATGGTAATTAGCAAGATTGGAGAAAAGAAGAACCGTCAGAGAGACAGAGAGATCTCTATCGCAGGTGCATTGACTCGACCAGCCGTCGCCTGGGAGCGTTCTCTTTCAATTGTGTAACCCTAGCTACGGAGCTGGCCCTTTCCCTATTCCCTGTTCTAACGCCGGGTTCAATCAACTCTCTGACGGCTGGCACCTTTACGCATGGCAACCTCAGAGAGACGGACCGACCAGGCTCCAGCTCCGGATCTGGGAGACGGGTACACAGGTACGGGTACGGGTACGGGTACGGGTCATGCCAAGTCAGACGCTCTCTCGCTTGAACTAATACTTTGTATAATTATCGCTTTGCTGATCTTCTTGCACATGATGTATGGAGTGCCCGTGCCAGCGAGCGAGCTGGGCCATTGGGTTTTATGGCTTTCTGACTCCAGCTCTGGGACAGAACACGCAGCTCCAGTACCAAGACCAGCTCCAGCCTAGCACACTCTGTGCCCTATCTCCGGTGTCCGATCATTAGCTAAATGCCATGCCAGCGTGGGAGGAGGTACCAGATCCCAGATACACCATCCAGCTCCTATAGCATTTGGTGCCTCTGGCGAATGTTAGATACCAGATACGGATCGGATGAGGGAGACAGCAACGGGAAACAAAAGTCAGCGAGCAATTAGCGCTCGGAGAGTGCCACTTAATTGAAACGCGGTTCGCCGGTCCGCGGTTTGGGTTGCTTCAGTCAGGACATCGAACGTGAGGCTTTTTCCGGTGCAAATTACTAAACAGTTACGCATGCGCAGGGGAAGAACAAGTTGTTTTTACACAAGAAGAAAAAGTGTGCTACACCACTGCCTTGGAACCTCCCCCATCTGTGGTAAGGATCCTTCACAGCTGTGTCCAATAAACCATTTAATTATTATTTTATTTTATATTAAAAGACTCGACGGGTATTATTTATACTTTGCTGTATAAATATAGTTTCCCATCCTTCTTCTCTGGTTGAGTTTCTTTTTTGCTGTGCATTTGATTGCCGGGCATCCATCACCTGTCAGGCGAACCGCTCCAGCTCCCAGATCCCAGCTCCCAGCTCCATCCCCAGCTCGGGAGCAATCTGTATCTAAATCTGCATCGGAATCTGCCGTTGGTCGAGGCGTAGCTTCTATGTTATTTCGGCAATTGCTGTAATCAATGCGCTGTTATCAATAACAGCTAGCGGTGTAATAATTGAATGCTTTCTCCACCCAACTGTCCATCCATCCATCCATCCATTCCCGTACCAGCCCCCTTCGGGGTGCCTTAAGAATTTGTCTAAAATTGCGCAAACAAAATTTATGATATATTTGCTCGCAAGCCGAGAGAGAGAGGAAGAGATCTACTGCAGACTGGTTCCAAGGCTGTGATTAGCTGTGGAGACCGGGGGAATACTGAATGCTGACAGCCGGACAGATTGATTGCTGGCACGGAACGGAGGAGGAGGCCGAGGAATGGCACTGCGAAGAGGTAGCACTCATTAAATCCATGCAAAAGACATCAAAACAAATCAAAGACAGGACACTTCAGTCTAGTCTAGGGCCCCCAGGAGCAGCACCACGAACTGTGAGAAAGAATGCCGGGCCATCCGTTTTGGACTCCACCCTTAACTGCTTAATTACAGCGCCCAAGGCCAGGCCCAGGCTCATTATTATCTATTAAGCAGTCAGGACTCCTCGTTGTACTAGTAGTTCCATTCCTGACCTGACAAACTGACAAACAGACACTGACTCTCTAATGACATAGGCCATAAATATGCATATGAGATGGAACCGAGCTCCAGGCCCTGGCCCAGGCCCAGGCCCAGCTACAGATCCCCAGGTTTGCCAGCAATTACAATGTCCCGATATAGACAGGCGGAATAGGCCTAGACCTTAGCCTTGGTAATTGTTTCATATGCAACCCGGGCTGCTGCAATTTCATGGCAGCCTCATCTCCTTGGCAGTCTCCATACCCAGCAGCGGCATTGGCATTGGCATCGGCATCATCATGACCATCGGGCATAATTTACTTAGAAGGCATAGGAATCATGGCCTAGGCCGTACCACCATCATCCTCCTCCTCCTCCTCCGTCTCGACGGGTGCTGTAATAAAACACAGCGTCACGCCAAGGTAGCGCCCTAGCCTTGCGCAACTGCGTCCAATTTGGCCGCAATCGAAGAGCAGCAGCAGCAGCAGCAGCAGCAGCATCAGCATCAGCAGGAGCTCCTGCTTCGATGTCTACATTGCTACTTGGTCGCCGACATAATCATGTTAAATTACTCGCAAATTCATTTGCTGTGCGGCCTCCGCCGCCGCTTCCAGTTGCAGTTGCATTGTTAGGGCGCCGTGTTGCAAGTAGTTCCTAGTTGGATAGATGTTGCTAGTTGCTGCTGCTGCCTGGCGGCTGCTTTCAGCAGCGGTGATGCATAGACATGATACGGCGGAGGCCCGGACTCTCGGCTCACTCCATATTGATCTGCTCGGCATTATGGAAATTATGTGATCAAGGCCGGGGGAAAATGGAAATTGTTTCTGTTCGGCGGCTGGAAATTTGCATGCGGAGAGGCAGAAGGCAATTACAGATCGATTTATTGCAACTCTCCCGGGGGCATTGTTTTTATTTTCTCCTCTTTTTTTGGGCTGCATCTAATTAGAAGCTAGATAAACGCAGCAGCATCGCAGGGAACTCTGCCCCATCGCCACCAAAGGCAGAGTGAGAAATTGCAGTAAGGCCTGGTGGGTGTGGTCAACAAGTTGCCGATGTTGCAGCTGCAAATAGCGGTAAAAAAAGAGGAAGAAACTAGAAAAAAATATAAGAAATAAAAGCCAACGACAACGCATTTGGGGACAACCAACAAGCCGGCGAAGATTTGTGTTTATTTTGTAATCTTTGAAATATTTGTGGCATGGCAAATATTTTCACTCGCCGCGTTTCCGCATAGAGGCTCCCAAAGGTCCCCGAGAACCAAGGATGGCATATGGCCAAGACACCGAGAGAAATGAGGGTATTGTACTGGGATAACTTAAGGCATTTCATAGATTTATTCTTTTTAAATCTGCTTCAAATAGGTTACAATTCATTTATATTTCATGGCTTTGAAAGCGTTCCCATTTATTCTAAACTCTTATTTTCTTTCGGTGCATTGGGAATATTTCGGAAAACTTCCACTGTTTCGCATCTGTGCCTGGCGGCGAGTCCACCTACAGCACTAAATAATAAAGCGTAACCAGCAAAAGGCGTGCCTGGTTGTGGATCTCTGGCCATGGGACGACGAGTCCCATCCTTAGTCCCAGCCCAAGTCCCAGTCCCAATCCCAATCCCAGGCGGAGCACCTAGGCCTACTTATGTAAGTAAGGCTGCCAGTGCTTGTGGCTTGTAGTTTATGGTTTGTGTACACATTTTTGCACACATGCGCGCCGGGTCATTCAACTTGTAGCGGCGGCGGCAGCCAGAAAGCCATGGCCATGGTCCATGGTCAGGTGGTGGCGGTGAAGGAGGAGCGAAGGCGGTGCGCGCGCGCTTTCCTAGAATAAACAAAATGCACGACTTGGCCGAGAGCCGCCAACAACTTGGGCCACGAAGCCACAGCCAGAGCCACATCAACACCAGCCAGCAAGCAGCAACATGCAGCAGCAACTTGGCTGACTAACTGACTGACTGACTTCTGTTTGTTGGACCGACACGACCATGTTTGATGTGTACCATCATCGTCATCATCATGATCATCCGGCTGGGGCAATGATGATGATGCATGTGGCTTGTTTTAGTTGTTGCACTTGCACAAGGCAGAAATGGTTGCATAAGTTTCGCTTCGCTTCGGGAACCGGCCACATGATTGACTTCCATTGCCAGGTCCCCAGTCGCAGACCCCAACCGCAGTTCCCAGTCCCCATTCCCCTAGTGCCAGTCCAAGGCTCTAGACTCCAGTGGAGATGGCTCCCGCTGCCCTGCTGCCCCGGCAATCCTTAACAGTTAATGTGTGAATTTTTATGCGTTGCCAGGTTCGGGTCGTGTTGTTGTTCTTACCGCATAAAATGTAATTTACATCCGTTAGCTTCGAGTGAGAGAGGTTCCAGTGAGTCGCACTCCGTCTGCGGCTCCTGCTCCTGCTCCTGCTTTTGCTCCCTCTAGATCGAAATTGCTACTCTGATTTGTGGCCAGGCCCAGGGACCTGGGCCGAATTCATGCTTATGAGCACTTGCCGTTAGAATTTTCCTTATTGTTGTTTCGCCAGCAATTTGTTTGCCAAATTGTATGGGCCCAGCCTCCCCTGGGGACCAGCTCCGACTCCCATTTAAAAAGCCAAGTCATCGAAGGCCGGACCAAGGCCCCCCAGGTAACTATGCGGAAATTAAAATGTGAAATATTCCAGAAATTGTCAACCCTTCAACTGGACGCAATTTATCAAAGTCTCGGCAATTCATAAAGCTGCAATTTGTCAAATCACTTGTGGCAGCAACAAGTGGCTCTCCAGCAGCAGCAGCAACTGGTCTTGGGTTCTCCTTCTGACCAACTGTCAGCTTTGGACAATTTGTTTTGAGCCATTTTTTCCAGCCACGAAGGGGTAGAGCGAGGCTGCGTGTGGTGTCCCAGAACGGCGGCGGCGGGCTACGTGCCATTTTTCTGGGACTTAGTGGAGCTACAAGTTGGATGTTGACGCTGCTGCTTCCCGGCTGCATTTTGATTATGTGGTAATAACACGTTGCCGGCAGACAAAGCTATTGCAATTTGGTAGCTGTGGATGGATGTTGGGACCCTGTTATCACACCGGAGAGGATGAAAATGGCTATCTCAAGCCTACGCAGGTTCTGTTCACATTCCCGTTCCCGGTCCCCTGGCCAATGGCATTCACAATTAGAGTCCGGCATTCGTGGCAATAGATAAATTAATTTATTATGGTCCAATGGCAATGGACCAGCGGATATGGCCATCGTAAAATTCCCGCCGTAATGGGTCCACAGCAATAGCATGGCTTTTCATTAAATAATAAACATTCTTTCTACAATTTCTCATTGCAGCCCCGGTTCAGGAGTACACGGAGATCCAACAGTATTCAGGTAAGTCGCAAGCATCGAAGGAGCATCGAAACTTGATTAACTGGCTGACTAGTGAGGAGTTACCGGGAGCCGGGAGTCAGGAGCCCAATAAAACTGCATTCAAATCCATTTTATGGTGATTACATTTGCGGAACGCAACGATTTATGGCACTCGAGTAGCTATACCTATTTACTTTGAACCATGAAGGATCCTTAGCTAGCAACTACGCCCAGCAAGATACTTTATTTACTTTATACTTTACGAGTAACAATTTCGTTATAACCTAATGGCAGCCTATTGGATCAAGATGATTGAGTATCTGCCCAGTTTAGTCTTTATAGAAATTTGTAGGCTTTGTTTTTAAGGTATCCAATCTCAAGTGGCAAAGGTACTTATTTTTTACTCTTGAGTTTATCAACAAGGAATCAATTTAAAAAAATATTATCAAGGCTAAGCTACTGATAGGAACGATAAGATATCGGTAAGCGCTGAAAGGATATTGAAGGTAATTAGGACTCGATAATAATAAACAATACAAAGGGATTAGGACACAGTAAGGCAACGATCAAGACCCCAATTAATTCTATAGATTTACCCATTCCCATTTCCATGCTGATCGATTCGGGGGCTATTAGCTAATTAGCTCGTTGTGGGGCCAAGCAGTTGTCATAGCCGCTAATCGGCTGCCAATTATCGAGCCAATCGCCGTCATAAAGCGGCGTTAGACGAGGTGTGAAGAGTCAGTCGCATGCGAAGACAAATGGAAACATAAAGAAATAAGCGCTGACTCTTTACGAGTTACGCTTCAAACGTGAGCCGAGCCCGAGCCCGAGACCCAGTACCCATACCCATACTCATACCCAAACCCCAGCCAAGACCCAGAGATTTCAATCAAAAAAATGGTCTAGCCGCGAACAAAACGAGCGAAAGGAAGGGGGACCCACAGAGAAACTGGCGCGCTTAACGTGTTAATGATGTGATGTGGAATTTATAGCGGGTGGACGTCACTAAATTAGGCAGCCAGTCAGCCGAGACAGATACAGCGGACGGCACACGCGGACTCCGGGGACAGACGTGCGCATATTTAAACGACAACCACGACGACGACGACAGTTGACTTTTGTTTAACGTCACTGATGAGCTATAAAAATTGTCTATAGCCGCACGTATTATGACAGCCGCTGGCGCTAAGCCCCGATTTATGGGGGTCGCCCCCGGCGACACAGTAGCACACATCCATATGAAAATCACATAGTATAGATATGGATATATGGATGCAGTGGAGTGCTCCGCTTGCATAAGTAATGCCCGCGGAATTTATTAGCCGGAAAAGTGGGCGAGCAGAGGAGCCATGCCATTGTTCGACTTGGTTCCCAGGCTCACATGGCGGCCCAGATCTCGATATCTTGAGTTCAATCTCGTGTTCTTTCAGAGGGCTGCTACTACAACTATGCACACTACCAGGAGGGCGATCGCATCATGACCAATGAGCCGTGCCTGAACTGCACCTGCCACAACCGCATGCTGATGTGTTACCTGCGCGTCTGCCCCTTCACCAAGCCCATTGGCCACGACTGCATCGTGGAGAAGCGGGAGGACCAGTGCTGTCCCATCATCACCTGCCCGGAAGGTGAGTTGTCTCTGCCGATATGATCTTCCTGTTCCCAAGTAACCGAAACTCTTCCGTTTTAGTGCCCGTAGATGTGCCCTACCATTCCCCGGAGCCGGGAACCGAACTGAGCATTCCCGAAAAGTTCGGCTGCAGCATCGAGGAGAAGTTCTACCCGGAGGGCGCCCAGGTGCCATCGAACCCGAACAAGCCTTGCGAGCTGTGCTACTGCATCAACAACCAGACCAAGTGCGTCATGCAGGAGTGCACCCTGCACGTGGACGGATGCCTGCCCATCTACAACAAGGGATCCTGCTGTCCGGTTCGCTACAGTTGCGGTAAGTAGAAGCCCTCGGAAAGCCACTGGAACCCCTAAGAGATAAACCATATATAAATCTAACCTTCAGACCACGAGAACGAACTGGACTTTGTGGACCAGTCGACCACCACTACGACCACCACTGAGCGTCCCACAACTGGCTTTATCCTGCCCAGCACCATGGTGCCGGCAGTGTCCACTGACTGCGTCCACGATGGAGAGATCTATGCCGACGGAGCCTCCCTGAAGGGAAAGAATGCCTGCGAGCACTGCTACTGCATGCGCGGTGACATCGTCTGCGCCGTCCAGGAGTGCGAGGTGCCCATGATGGCGGCCAATGGAAAGTCCTGCAAGGCAATGCCTGCCGTTGAGGGCCAGTGTTGTCCGAACAACTACATCTGCGAGGACGACAGTGCTACCACTGAAATTGTCGAGATCACCACTGAGGTGACTGAGTCTTCGGTGCCACCCAAGGGCATTCACGCTTCGATTCCCAAGGAGGATGTGGATCTGCAGGAGCACATCGACGACGAAGAGAAGGATAAGGAAAGTGTTACCGATATTCCCACAGCGGAGGGCAGTGGCGAGGTTGAGGATGAAGAGGAAGAGAAGGAGAAGGAAAAGGCCACCACCATTACTCCACTGCATGTCACGGACGAGAAGGACTTCTCCTTCGAGCCCGAGTCCTCCACCGCCGGTATTGCCTCCGATTCCAGGATTGATGTGCCATCCTCCACCGAAGAGACTAAGGAATCATCCACAGAATCCGCCGAGGAGGATGAGATTGTCAAGATCGTAACCACGCCCGAGCTCGAGGGAAGCGGCGAAGACGATGTGTCTAAGACCCCCGAGAAGGACATTACCGAAGATGAACTTATCAAGGTCAGCACTTCCGCTCCTGCCAAGGCCACGCCCGAAGAATCTAGCACCTCTGCTCCCGTTGAAGAGGAGGAGAAGGAGGAGGACATTAAGCCCACGCCATCTGGAGAAGTCAGCGGCGAGGAGGAGAAGGGCAAACCTACGCCTGCTGAGGAGGGAAGCGGCGAAGAGGAGGAAGATGTCAAGCCTACACCAGTTCCAGAGGGATCACAGGAAGAAGAGGCAACCGAGCCCACTTCTGCTCCAGTGTCAGGAGATGAGAAGGATGTGGAACCCGAGCCCACATCTACTCCAGAGGGAAGCGGTGACGAAGAAAAGGAAGTCAAGCCGACTACTGTCGCTGCGGCCATGGACGAAACAGGAGAGGAAGACAAGCCCACGCCAACTCCCGAAGAAAGCGAGGAGGAAGAGGAGCCCAAGCCCACTAAGGCGCCATCAGCCATCGATGAGAATGAACAAGCTAAGCCCACTGAATCTGCAGAGGAAGCAAGCGGCGAGGGAGAGGAGGAGGTCGTCAAGGAAACCACACCAGCCGGAGAAACCAGCAGCGAAGGCGAGGAGGAGATCGTCAAGGGAACCACTCCTGCCGGAGAACCCAGCAGCGAAGGCGAGGAGGAGATCGTCAAGGAAACCACACCAGCCGGAGAAGCCAGCAGCGAAGGCGACAAAGAGATCGTCAAGGAAACCACACCAGCCGGAGAAGCCAGCAGCGAAGGCGAGGAGGAGATCCTCAAGGGAACCACTCCCGCTGGAGAAGCCAGCAGCGAAGCCGAAGAGGAGATCGTCAAGCCGACTACATCAGCACCTAAATCGGGCGCTGAAGCAGAAAAGGAGCCGGTTACTGTTACTGAATCTCCTCCTGAGGAATCCGAGGACTTGGCTAAGCCCACAACTCCAGCCGCCGGCACCTCCGATGAAGAAGAAACTATTAAGGTCACCACTCCTTCCGACAAGACATTTGACGAAGAAGAAGTGGCGGGAACAACAGCTCCCACTACGGATGTCAACGGTGAAGAGGAGATCATTAAGAGCAGCACTCCCAAGACCTTGGGAGAGCAGCCCGAAGTTTCTGAGGCATCCACCGAGTTGCCAGTGGAAGAGGGAGATGTGGAGAGTTCGACAAGTGCCCCAGCCATTGCCTCGTCCACCCTAGGTGCTCAGGATGATGAGATCGAAAGTTCTACCAGCGCACCCTCACGAGCTGGCGACAAGGAAGAAGTCGGCTTCACGGAGCCCACTGCCGAGAAAGAGGATGAGGTTGAACAGGATGCCACGGATCTGCCATTCGACGATGCTGTCAAAAGCACGACTGCCAGGACCACCACCACCGAAAAGACTGAGGCGGAGTCCTCCACCGAAGCCGAGGAAGTTGAGGGCGAGACTGCCACCAGCACCCCAGTTGACAAGCAGGAGCAGCCAGCAGCCAAGCCCGTGGATGAGGAGCAGATGGATAAAGAGGATGCTCAGACTAGCACCGAAGAGCCGGTCAAATCCGACGTGGTGCCATCTGTTGCCCAAGCCGAAGCCTCGACCACTCAGCCGGAGGAAGAGCCGGAAGTGTCCACCGATAAACCGCCCTCGGTTTACCTGCCTCCCAGTGAAAAGGATACCGCTGAGGCCGATGAGGCTGCCACGGAACCCTCTGCCCAAGAAGAACCATCCAAACCAGCGGAGACTACGCCAGCGCCGCAGGACACCTCTTCCAGCACTGCTGCAGTCGACACACGCCATGACTTCGCAACGGAGAAGGCCACCGAGCAACCCATTACCGAAGATCAGAGCACCACCTCCGAGGCCATGCCAGCCATGGATCTGCCCGCTGCCATTCCTGGAGAGGGCGATTGCCTGGTGGAGGGCAAGACCTATGCCAACAACAGTATCGTTCCCCCAACCGCTCCGTGCGACATGTTCTGCCGGTGTGTCAGCAGCCTGGTGGCCTGCCAAAAGATGGAATGCAAGCTGCCGGAGGACCGCGAGAAGTGTGTCCTGGCTGCTGAGCTTCGGGATGGTTGCTGTCCTACTTATATCTGCGATGAGAGCACTGAGAGCGCTGAGAAGGAGCAGGAATCCACGGCCAAACCCGACGACAAGATCGACGAGGATGTCTCCGAGATCAGCACTGAGGAAATTCCCAAGGATGTCATCATGCCAACTGGCATTACTGAGCAGCCTCTTTCTCATTTCAAGCCCGATGAAGAGAGCCCAGCCGTGACCACGGAAGCATCTACGACTGCCGCCAAGGTTGATAAGAAACCAATTGAGAAGTCTGATGAGGAGAAGAAACCAATTGAGGAGTCTGAAGAGGAGAAGAAACCAATTGAAGAGTCTGATGAGGAGAAGAAACCAATTGAGGAGTCTGAAGAGGAGAAGATACCAGTCGAAGAGTCCGACGAGGAGAAGAAACCAGTCGAAGGAGCTGATGAGAAAGAAAAGGATCAACCCACCCCGGCTGTCACTGCTGCTCCTGAGATCGAAGTCGAGACCCAAAAACCAAGCACAGAGGAACCCAAGCCAGAGGACGAGAAGAAGCCAAAGGATGAAATCGTTACCTCTACTGAAGAACCAAGCACCAAGAAACCTGTTGAAGAAGAAGCTTCCACACCCGGACAGGTGCCTGAGGATGCCGAAAGTGATACAACAGCCGCTCCTACTCCCAGTGAAGAAGGAAAGCCAGTTGATGAGCAGAAACCAACTGAAGAAGAGAAGCCCTCTGAAGAGGAAGAGCCTGCCGTCACCGCTAAGCCCGAAGACGAAACACCTGCCGTTACCGCTAAGCCCGAGGGGGAAACCCCTGCCGTCACCGCTACTCCCGACAAGGAGACGCCCGAATCCACGACAGAACTGCCAACAGCTGGCATTGATGCCAAACCAGAAGCTGAGGAGCCTGCTTCTGCCACCGACAAGATGCCTAGTCTTCCGGCCCGTGCCCCAGCTGGAGATGATTCCGAGGAAATCACAACGACTGCTCCCGCGAAGGCTTTCGAGGAAATCACAACGACTGCTCCCGCAAAGACTTCCGATGAGAAGGAACCGTCTGCTGAAGAGGATATCGTTCCTGCCACCTCTGTGCCCATTGAAAGCGAGGAAGAAATTAGCACCGAGAAGCCTGCCGTACATGGAACCTTTGTACCTTTGCCCACTCTTGCCCCCACTCAGCCAGAGAAGAAACCTGCTGAGGAAGAAAGCTCCTCTGAAGCCGCCACTGAGCCGACCCTTGAAGGAGAAAAGGATACCTCTCCTGAAACAACCGCACCCTCCGTGTCCGACAATGAGATCGAGGGAGAGGGCGAGGCTACTCCTGCTACTCCTGTGGCTGCCCCTGCTCCTGGTCCCCAAGCTTCCGATGAGGACAAATCCCCGAGCACTGACAAGACCGTTGAGGCCGAAGAAAAGCCAACCACAGTTGCTCCATCGGCTGGCGATGATGAAACGAAGCTGCCCAAGCTTCCCCAGGATATCTTTGAAGAGGAACTGCCTGCAGTCACTGCTGCTCCTACGGCGGGTCAAGATGAACAGAAGCCCGAAGGGGACGAGACCTCTACATCTGCTTCTGCTGAGAATGAGATCGAGCCTGATTCTGATCGCGATACCACTGCTGCTCCTGCTAAGGAAGAGTCTGATGAGCAATCCACTGGAGCACCTGCCTCTGATGAGCGCAAGGAGTCCTCAGAATCTGAAGTGCCCACAACGGTTGCTCCTGGTGAGAAGATTCCTTCGAGCAGTATCACTCCTGATGAGGAACCCGCTGCCACTTCTGCTCCTGTTGCCAAACCTGACGAAGGTGTAGAGAAGGACACCGGCTTTGCCGCCTCTACGGAGATTCCAGAAGAGGAGAAGGAGCCGTCGACAGTTAAGACGCCTACCCAGGCCGGAGAAGAGAAGCCTGAGACTCCCGATAAGGAAATTGAACCTACTGGTACCACTGCTGCTCCAGTGTCCGCTGATGAGAAACCCACTGTTCAGAAACTGCCTGAGGATGTTCTTGCTGAGATCCCGCATGCATCCACTGAGGCTGAAATTGCAGCAGACACAACTGTTTCTAGCGTTGAGAAGGAACCTGCAGTTACTTCAAGCCCATCTGCTGAGGTCGAAGAGGAAGCCACCACAGCTACTCCAATCGCTGAGACGGATGAAAAGCCAACTGAGGAAGAGGAGTCAACTAAGAAGAAGACACCAACTAAAGGAGAAGGAGAGCCATCCGAGGAAGAGAAACCGACTGAGACACCAGCCAAGATTGCAACTCCTGAGGACAAGACTGAAGTTCCTGAGGAGGGATCTAGTGAAGCCTCTGACGAAGTGGTCTCGTTTACGGAATCTCATGGTGATGAACAGCCAGGGGATAAGCAACCCTCATTCACAGCCCAGGCCCCAGCTGAGAAGATTCCAGATGCCTCCACCGAGCTGCCTACTGAGGATGCCGACAAGCCCACCACCATTGCTCCTGCTGCCCCCGCAGATCAAGTTACCTCCGCCCCGTCTGAAGAAAAGATTCCGTCCACTTCCAGCGAGGAGGACGAGAGTCCCGAGGTCACGACTGCCTCTCCACAGGCTACAGAAGATGATGACACCAAGAAACTGCTTGAGCCCGAACCAAACTTCACCGAAAAGACACCACAAGCTGATGACAAGAAACCCGAGGACGCCAAGGAGTCTGAAGAGAAACCAGAATCTGCACCCTCAGTTCCACTTCCGACCACTTCCGCCCCTGACGCTGGAGGAGAAGCCGAAAAGGAGGCGGATGCCTCCACTGAAGTCTCTACTGAAGCCTCATCCCAGGAGGAAGAGGAGGAGATCAAGCCAACTGATGCTTCCAAGCCATTCGAAAAGGAGCCCGCATTGGATGAGCAGAAAGATGAAGTCACAACTAAACCCAGCACCGAAGAGGACGATAAGGAGCCCAGCGATGGCACCGCATCTCCAACTTCAGGACCTATCGAGGAGGCTTCCACAGTCGCTCCCGCTAAGGACGAGTCCAGTATTTCCACTGAGAAGGCAGAGCCAGAGATCACTACTGCTGCCAGCCCAGCTGTGCCGTCCGTTCAACAGGATGACACCAAGGATGCCACCACTGTGCCACCAGTGGCCGATGAGAAGGAAGTGCCAGCACCGCAGGACGATACCAAGACACCCCTTGATGTGGCCACCGATACCCCCGCCACTCAAGAGGACGAGGAACAGGGCAAAACCGAATCCCCGATTGTTCCTGCAATGCCCGAAGCTGATTCTACTGCTGCTCCTGTGGATGTTCCTTCTGCCGAGGAGATCGATACCAAGCCCATGGACGGTGTCATGTCCCAGACCGTTGCGCCACATGCTACCGACAAGGAATCTCCTGAAGATGCTGACCACGCTTCTGTTACTGCAGTTCCTCAAGATGCTGATAAGACTCCAGCCTCTGAAAGTCCACTGGATGCGGACAAGACCCCAGTTACTGTGTCTCCTCAGGATGCTGAACAGACTCCAGTTACCGTGTCGCCAGATGATACTGAAAAGATTTCGGTCCCTGAAGCTCCTCAGGACACTGATAAGACCCCAGACACAGCATCTCCTCAAGATGTCGATGAGATCCCAGCCACAGTGGCTCCTTTGGATGGCGAAAAGACCCCTGAAGATGCTGAGAAGACTCCAGTTACCGCTGCTCCTCAGGGTGATGAAAAGACTCCAGTAACCGCATCTCCCCAGGATGAGATCCCCGTCACAGGTGATGTTGAGCCCAGCAGAGAACCTACATCCGATGATGTTGGCGAGGAGAGCACCGAACCTGCTGTCGATGAGGCTGAGGATACCACTGACCAAGCACCAGCTGGTGCCAAACTGAAGCCACCCACTCCAGCTCCCGCTGTCCCATCGGAATCCCCAGTCACCGAGCCAGAGATTGTGCCAGAAACCGCAGCTCCTGAGCTTGACAAGGATGTGCCCGAGAAGGAGGCCTCCACAGAGCAGCCACAACCGGCTGATGAGAAGACCACTCCGGAACCAGTCGTGAAGCCCAGCCTGGATTCCACCGAGGAGGGAGAGGAGTCCGTTGAGTCCGAGGAGGAGCATGCTCCAGTCACAGAAGCAGCTGACAAGGAGGATGAGGGCAAGGAGACTGAGGACGAGGCCGAAGTGCCCGCCGTGGTGTCGGAGATTCCTGCACCGACAGCTGTTCCTGGAGCCCAGGACGCTGAAGCCACCACAGTGCACCCACTCTTCGCCCACCTGCCCAGCAGTTCCACCAAGGCGCCAGCCATTGATGACCGCGTCGGAGAAGAGGATGAAGAGACCACCACAATCCGCGCCAGCACAAGCACAAGCACCGAGGCTCCAGTCACCGCTGCTTCGTCGACGACGACGGAGGCTAGCATCATCACGCCACCTCCCTACGCTCACGCCCCCGAGTACGAGGATGAGTACGACGAGGAGGAGGTCTTCGGACCCGGTACCTGCCGCTACGCCGGCAAACTGTACGTGTCTGCCCAGCAGATACCTCGCGACGATCCCTGCGACTTCTGCTTCTGCTTCCGAAGCGACATCATTTGCCTGCAGCAGTCATGCCCGCCACCAATCGCTGGCTGCCACGAGGAGCCCATCTCCGGGTTCTGCTGCCCGCGCTACGAGTGCCCCGTGTCTATGGCTGCCGTGCTGAATATCACCACGAGCACCACGACCACCAGCACCACCCTTCCGCCCCACTTCCTCCACTACTCGCACGGCGAGGCTGTGAAGCACACCGGCTGCCTGATTAACGGCCGATCCTACCGCGTCGGCGAGCAGATCGAGTCCACGAGCGGACCCTGCATCAGCTGCACGTAAGTTTCTGGATACAATTTTTTGGATTTCCAATTAATTCCCAATACTTTGATCCCATTCCAGTTGCGGCGGCGACGGCAAGATGAAGTGCGATCCCCAGCAATGTGTACCCGAGCCCACCATGCAGCAGGTGATGGCCGCCGTGGTGTCGGGACGCAAGAGATGAACCACCAGCCATGCTCACTAAATATAATTTAACTAATTCTTAAGCACTGCAGACAACAATCACGAACCGACGAACCAACCAGCCCAGATTGCACCACTCGCCAACTAGCAATAGTAATAGGAATCGCAACTAGAAACCCCTCCCAATCAGTAACCGAAACCGGAAATCAGATTTGAAATAGGTGCCAAAATCAGAAAATGTGGAAGTACCACGAACCAGTAACCAGCAACCACCTACAAACTTCAGAACGCAATAGTGTTAATTTGGGTTTGCCGACATTCGCACTCTTTCAATTGGATTACGCCCACTTGTTTCGGATTAGGTTACGGTGACGAAGCAACCAGTGATATTGTACTGTATACATAGTATAGGTGCAATTAATTTAGACGCACTCACTTAAAGGATTACTTATTTGTCACGAAGGATGTGGAGAGAGTGGAGAGTGGTGACCAGTGACCAGTACAGTACAGCGCGTGCCTTGTAAGGTCATTCATTGTGACCGCCCGCCCGCCGCCATACACAATCGCTTTCAGGAGACTCTCAGCACACGAAAAGCTATTGCTATATTCCGGACCCGGACACACGCAATCAATGGCGTTACGAAGCCACGGCTTTCGGCCGCCGGACCGGACCGGACTCAATTCTATTCTTTTGTCCCAGTCCGTATCCCTGTCCGGCGGCTCACTCTTCTCCAAATGCGCTTTTATAGTATTTTAGTCACCTTATTTTTACAAACATTATTATTTTTGTGTATAATTGTTGCTTCTAGTCTTCTTTTGTTGCAAGAGCAACGGAATCCTCCGCCTGTAACACGCGCACAACCCAATCGATCGGTCTATATATCGCATATGTATGGCATATGGCGATCGATCGGCCCAGTTGAATTGAGTTGAGTTGAGAAACTGTATCTTCTATATGAACTATTCCAAGCTTTTATACTTTTATATACAATACGTGTACGTGTACGTGTAGAGTGGAGAAACGAACGAACTAGTTTTTATAGCAATTTTACAAAACGAGACCGCGAATTGCATAGTTTTAACGGATTGAATTTGTACTTCGCCCCCGGTGGCACCGGCACCTGCACCTCCTGGAGGCAGGTGCTCCCCCGAGTAGGGGCAGAACCGTAGTCTACATAGAATTTTTAGATCAACTGAATGAAACAACGGAAACACTAAATACGGAACGCACACGCACACTGTCTGTCGGCGACGGCTACTGCTCGACTGACCGAAAACCGGACCGATCGGACTGGAGCATCTATATAGAGGTTACCTTTGTAAACTATTTTTTTTAACCACCGCCAGCTGCCGCGCTGGTGGAGGACGACACTTAACGAGGATCCCGTCCAGGACTTTCGGTCACTTGAGCTTTAGCAATTAGCGCGCCGTTATCCGAACGAATACGAACATCAATTAGATTTATATAATCTCTAAATATAGTTGTAGCCTAAGTATTTAATTTTAAAAATAAATAAATTTTAATTTAGATCTTATTTATTTGATATGTCTTTTAAGAACAGCTCTTGTGTTTCCATACCTTATCATAATTTATATGCAAGCTTTTCTTTGTAATCTAATAAATAAATACAACGCTTTTTATTGAAATGTAAATTCCCGGTGTGTTATTTATATAATTATATTTAATTTATGGATAATATAAAAAAACACAAATAGGGATAAAATAGATAATTTGAGAAGGAATATCAATACAGTACAAGTATGTCAATGAAAACGTAAATAATTTTTGGACATACATTTAAAACTAGAATCTAAAATACTTTATAAAACTCTTGTTAATTTGTTGATTTGATTGCCCATTAGTTTGCCTATTAATTATTCATAGCTCTGCTTATCGAGAAATGTTACATGTTCTTTAGGGACTTTTATCAATTACAAAATGGTTAATTTTTTATTAATGCGTTTGGAATACCTTCAAGATACTGCTTCATCTAAGCTATAACAAACATTAAATATTGCAAATAGCTATAACATCACTTCAATGCAGGAATACGATCAAATATCACAAATCCTTAAAGCTCGTTGTGGCGGCTATGTTTGGACTGCCTGGATATGTACACGGTTAGGTCTTCGGGTAGCGTGCAACGATCCAACTGATGGGCGAGGGCAAAGTAACGCTTCCTGAGGATGTGAGCCACCTCCTTGGGCTGCCGGTTTCTGGTAAAGACACCCTTTTTGTTACCACCAACGCGAGTTATAGCTAAAATAAATAAAGAAATATTTATTTAATATCCTGAACCTGAGGTTAGACGTCAAGAAAACCTACTCTGTGCCGTCCGGAAATCGGCAAAGTTCCAAACAAACTCTCCTATGAACCACTGCTTCTCGCGAAGCTCGTCAAAGGCCATAAAGTGCTTGGAGAAGAGCTGCACCTGGTACTCCTCGGACCAAATAAAGGCCGGCAACTTAAAGACATTGTTATTAGAAGAAACCTAGGAAATTACTGGCCGAATCGAACTACTCACTGAATGCATGCCCTCCATGGTATCTCCGCCATACTCGAACTGAATGACCGGCTTTTTGAACTTGTCCCGCCAACTCTGGGCCTCTTTGGTTAGCAGGTCAACAATCATATCCGTGCGTCCCGAGTTCTGGTACCACGAGTTGTACCGATTGAACCCAACGATATCCAGGAACTGCGCCAAGTGGCAGGTCGAGGGACTGGCATTTATAGCGGCCGTCAGAGGACGTCCCTGGGCAATGCTCCTAGTGTAGTTCACCAAGGCCCTGCAGATTGCTTGATTAGGGTAGTTCGTAGGAGATCTGCACAAGGTAATACCCACTCAAAATATTTGAGGGCTCCCTGCTTGTTAGACCGCGGCTCATTGGCAACCGACCAGGCGATGACACTCGGGTGGTTCCTGTCCCTGTGAATGAGCTGCTCCAACGAGGACATGTGTAGCTCCAGTAATTGCGGCTCAAATATGTCGATGTTAACGGCAGGACACTCGTCGATTATCATGATGCCCTGCTCGTCGGCAAACTGCATGGACTCCTCGGAGTAGGGGTAGTGAGAGGTGCGATAGGCATTCGCTCCGATCCACTTTAGCAGGTTGAAGTCGCGGGCCAAAAGCGCATTATCCAGACCCTTGCCTCGTATCTAAAGTGGGGGAAACTTCAACAAACCTTCTAGAAAGTGATTTCCCTCTACAAACACACATCAGAGTCCTCGTGGCGGCCAAATCCGCGCAGGTAGAGTGGGACTCCATTTAGAAGCAGGCTCTGGTTGCTCCAGCTCAGTGAACGAATACCCACTGGCAAGCGGTACGCATCCTGCAGAGTACCGCCCTCCTCCTCCTCCTTATTGCTGGCGACAAATAACTCAAACTCCAGTTCGTAAAGGTAGCCAGGATCGGAGTCCATAAGGTAGGGCCACCAGGGCTTGGCCCTGGGCACTAGCAGGGAACCGTGGTAAACTGCTCGATTGATCTGCTGGGCAACGACCAAACCATCCCGGTCTCTAAGTTGCACCCTGAGGTTTGTGGGTCTGATTTGACGATCCGCCGGCGCTTGGTTTGCATTCACCCAGAGGCGGTAGTCTATGCGACCCATTCCGTCGCTGCTGTACTGGGTGCTCACCTCCAGGTCGCTGATGTGGAGTAACGGGGTCGTGTACAGGTGCACACTCCTGTGGATACCCGCGTAGTTGAAGAAGTCAAAGGTGTAACTCTGGATCGGCACAGTTCCTTTGTCGGTGGCTGTCTGATAAACGGATCCCTGGGGAATGGTGCGGTTGCCCAGCCGATTATCGCACATTACTGTGACCCGGTTCTCGCCGCCAAAGACCAGAAGTCCGGATATGTCGGCCTCGAAGGGCAAGTGGCCGATGGAGTGGCTGGTGGCGTTTTTGCCGTTGATCCACACCACAGCCGAGTAGTGAACGCTGCCAAAACGTAACCAGGTGCGGACGCGACCCATCCAAAGGCGGGGCACAAAAAAGGTCCTCTCGTACCAAACGGTGCCCACGTGATCCCTCAGGCTGTCCGTTGTGGCTATATCGTTGTATGAGGCGGGAACGGGCATGGGTATCACCCTCCGACCGCTCACCCTCAAGGTGTTGGCGAACCACTTCTCGCGAACGCCCTGGAGCGGATCCTTTGGGCTGCTCTGGACCAGCCGCCAAATGCCGTCCAGGCTCCGCACCTCACGCGTCTCCGACTCCCGGGGATACAACAGCCCCTTGGTGGGCGTCGGCTTCTTAATCTCTCCATACTCGAACAAAGGCCAATTATTGTTGTCTTCCAGGCTTTCGGGGATTTCCTCTTGGTTGGCGAAGGACTGCAGCAGGTAAACTTGAAGGACCAGGAACCAGCTGAAGGAGAGCCCTTGCCACCTCATTATGAGGAGTAAATTACTTTATGTGGCAGCAATACGATTTATTTATTTCAGGGTGAAATAATAAATTCGATAATTCGCCTGCTTCTGATAAGATTCAGTATGATCACCCAACAGATGTCTATTAAAAATACCAAAGGCACCTAGTATTTTTGAAACAGCAATTTATCAATTTTGCCCAAACGAGCCACGGTGCCACTGAATAAGAAATCAACACAAATTTCGCAGATTTTGTTTGGAAACGAGAACCGGCGATATGGGCGATGTGGACAAGTGGATTGAGACGGTGAAGGAGTGCAAGTACCTGCCGGAGAATCAGTTGAAGAAACTCTGCGAAATGGTGTGTGACATACTGGTGGAGGAATCAAACATTCTGCCTGTCAGCACGCCGGTCACCGTCTGCGGCGACATCCATGGCCAGTTCTACGACCTGGAGCAGCTGTTCCGGACAGGCGGCCAGGTGCCGGACACCAACTACATATTTATGGGCGACTTTGTCGATCGTGGCTACTACTCGCTGGAAACGTTCACCCGCTTGTTGACCCTCAAGGCGCGCTACCCCAACCGGATAACGCTGTTGCGCGGCAACCACGAGACACGACAGATCACAAAGGTCTATGGCTTCTTCGACGAATGCTTCAGCAAGTACGGAAATGCCAATGGTTGGAAGTATTGCTGCAAGGTCTTTGACCTGCTCACCATCGCTGCCATAATCGATGAGGAGGTTTTGTGCGTGCACGGCGGCCTGAGCCCAGAGATCATCACCTTGGATCAAATCCGAACAATCGAACGGAATGGCGAGATACCGTACAAGGGCGCCTTCTGTGACCTGGTTTGGTCGGATCCCGAGGATATGGAGTACTGGGGCCAAAGTCCACGTGGCGCTGGATGGCTGTTCGGTCACAACGTGACCAAGGACTTTATGGCGATCAATAATCTGGATTTGATCTGCCGGGCCCATCAGCTGGTGAACGAGGGCATCAAGTATATGTTCGAGGGCAAGCTGGTGACTGTGTGGTCTGCGCCCAATTATTGCTATCGTTGCGGAAATGTGGCGGCAATCCTAAGCTTCGATACGGCTCAACAGCGGCAAACGAAGATCTTTGTGGCGGTGCCGGATACGGAACGGGTGATACCTAAGCAGAACACGACGCCGTACTTCCTGTAAATCGATCTAATGTATTCCGTGAAACGAACTGATTCGCCCAGTCTACAAAAGGAGATTACATATATACTTACGCTTTTTGGACGCAGCGCGGAGAGCAGCCTTCGACCCTGAGTCTACTTTTGTAGCCTTTATTGCCTTTAACGAAACTCGAAAACGAACACAGAAACACTCAAATGTATCATATCTATTCAATTAGATTAAAAAGTGTATCCTCCGCTTAGTTTTGTATGTTAAAACTTTATAAAATATGAATAAAACTTCAGAAACTAACGCTTCCTTCGGAGAACTGACTTCCGGTATTTAAAGTAAAGGAGGCAATTTAAGTGTGGCCAGTTGCAGTAGAGGGTGAAATCGGTTCTTTTATTAGAATTTCAGCATTGAGTCGGGAAATTAGGCGAGCACACTTCTAGCCGGGCCATCAAATCCAAAAAATTAGATTTTTTCCCCCATGGATTCTGACAGTTCCTACGATTGACCGACCTAGAAGATAAGCGCCCCAAATGGTGAACATCTCCACCATCAACTGGCTCTTTGTCTGCGGGCTGTGCTTCTGCCTGGGCGGCATTGGCGTGCTCAGCTTCATGCCCCTCAGCTCCGGTGCGTGTGGGATGAGAGACCTTCTATTAATACTGACCTAAAACGCTCTCCTCTCTTTTTATAGACTGCATCTGCCCGCTTTCCAAGATGGGCGGAGCGGGAGTGATGGAGAAGGCGCCCGCGATGGAGAAGCAGCCACATGAACACAAAGCCGCAGCGCACAAAATGGCCCTGCTGGTTCCCTTCCGGGATCGTTTTGAGGAGTTGCTCCAGTTCGTGCCTCACATGACAAGTTTCCTACAGCGCCAGAACGTGACGCACCACATATTTGTGCTTAACCAGGTGGACCGGTTCCGTTTCAATCGGGCTTCGCTGATCAACGTGGGCTTCCACTTCGCTAGCAACGTTTACGACTACATCGCCATGCACGATGTAGACCTGTTGCCGCTCAACGACGACCTGCGCTACGAGTACCCCAGTGACTTGGGCCCTCTGCACATTGCCGGACCCAAGCTGCATCCCAAGTACCACTACGAAAACTTCGTGGGCGGCATCCTGCTGTTGCGGCGCGAGCACTTCCAGCAGATGAACGGCATGTCAAACCAGTACTGGGGCTGGGGCCTGGAGGATGACGAGTTCTTTGTGCGCATCCGAGACGCGGGGTTGCAGGTGACGCGACCGCAGAACATCAAGACTGGCACCAACGACACATTTAGGTGGCTTTCGCTATCGATCTTAAGGAACGTTGCACTGATTGTTAACTTTATGATTCCCCAGCCATATCCACAACCGCCATCATCGAAAACGGGACACGCAGAAGTGCTTCAACCAGAAGGAGATGACCCGCAAGAGGGACCACAAGACGGGCCTGGATAACGTCAAGTACAAAATTCTAAAAGTCCACGAACTGACCATAGACGGAGTGGATGTCACCATCCTCAACATAATGCTCGATTGTGATGTAAATAAAACGCCGTGGTGCGACTGCTCCGGCACGGCGGCGGCTGCCTCGGCCGTACAAACTTGAGGAGTTGTGCTTAACTAAAGAACTAACGTTTGCCTAGTCCAATCCTATGTTTATTCCGCTATACAATATGTTTGCTAATGATAAATGCGCTAATACACGTGCACCATGCCGTAGAGGAATGTCCAGAAGAGCACGTAGGTGCAAAGGCCGCCCATGAACTGGTTGGTCAGCAGGTTGCTTCGGTTGATGAAGAACTTGCGCCACTGGGTGCCCGACTTCAGCAGCACCAGGATCCAGAGCACGAACACGGACAGGAAGTAGAAGAGGAAGCCCAAAGTGCCACTTAGGCCCAAGATTCCTAAAATAGGTTTAATTTTTTAGTTTTGTTAATGACCCACTGGGAAATTAGTGCCAATTACCCGCAGCACAGCCTGAGATGGCGGCCATCGACGTTCGGCAGTATTCCACTGCAGATATGTTGTTCCGGATGGCGCCCTCGCTGTAGGCGATGATTTCGCCGGTCTTGGACTGGGCCGTTTTTACTCGGTTCATTATAGTTGTTAATTCCGTTTAAATTTGACCAAGAAATGAATGATAATATATCAATATAGTTTCAGTAAGATAGAGCTGGAAGTAAAATCGATTATATAATCGAATAATCGATTTTTAAATCATGCGATTGCTCACAATTGCGTTGGTTGCCAATGGCAAAGGGCCATCTATCTGTTGTGATCCACCAACTCACTTTTTCAGAAATAAGAAATAATAAACTATTATTTAGATTAATAAAACACAAACACTTTGAGTGCCTTGCTTTTTCCCAATCGTTATTCGACCGAACAAAAGAATCGATAGTATCAATGTTGAAATCGATTTTTTCGCAGCCCTGGCTTGTTGTTATTGGAATTTGGGCTGGAGAGCTCGGACGGACATTAATTCATTAAACTATGTGGTGATAACGCGACCTGCCGAATTCTGCGTGCTGAGGGCAATATGAGTAATTAGTCCGCCTGACGTGTGGGTTCAACTACTATGCTGTCGCGCGCGCGACCCGCTAGGTGCCAACACTTGTTTTGAAACGCGGAGTTCCTGCCCAACATCACATTACACCCACCACTACCACCCCCCAGTTGTGCCTCCCAGCTCCACCGACGCCCCCAGAGCCCTCAGCGGAAGGCAATTAAAAAATCAATCAGAGTGGGCCCTAATTGAGAGCTGGCAACCAATCCGGCTAAGTCGACATGTCGCCTAAAAACTGCGCGGTGTGCGGGGACAAGGCGCTGGGGTACAACTTCAACGCCGTGACCTGCGAGAGCTGCAAGGCTTTTTTCCGGCGAAATGCTCTGGCCAAGAAGCAGTTCACCTGCCCGTTCAACCAGAACTGCGACATCACCGTGGTGACGCGCCGCTTCTGCCAGAAGTGCCGCCTGCGGAAGTGCCTGGACATCGGCATGAAGAGCGAGAACATCATGTCCGAGGAGGACAAGCTGATCAAGCGGCGCAAGATCGAGACGAACCGCGCCAAACGACGCATGATGGAGAACGGCACTGATGGGGGTGACCCCGAAGATGATGCTGCCGGCGGCGGAGGCAATGACAATAAGGCGCCAGCGGACAGCAGCAGTAGCAACTTGGAGCTGTATTCCGGCTCGCAGGACTCACAGAGCTGCGGCTCGGCGGACAGCGGCGCCAACGGCAGCACGGCGAGGCAGGCCAGCTCAACAGGAGCTCAGGTCAACCCGCTGCAAATGACGGCCGAGAAGATCGTGGACCAGATCGTATCCGACCCGGATCGGGCCTCACAGGCTATTAACCGGCTGATGCGCACCCAGAAGGAGGCTATTTCCGTGATGGAGAAGGTCATCAGCTCGCAGAAGGACGCCCTGCGGCTGGTGTCGCACTTGATCGACTACCCAGGTGGGTGCCTAGCGCTAGTACCTGGTAGTAGCCTCTGCTAATCCCTGACCTCTCCCCCTGACTCACTCTTTGCAGGTGACGCTCTGAAGATCATCAGCAAGTTTATGAACTCGCCCTTCAACGCGCTGACAGTATTCACCAAGTTTATGAGCTCACCCACGGACGGCGTGGAGATTATCTCGAAAATCGTCGACTCGCCGGCGGATGTGGTGGAGTTCATGCAGAATCTGATGCACTCTCCGGAGGATGCCATCGATATAATGAACAAGTTCATGAACACCCCGGCGGAAGCACTGCGCATCCTCAACCGCATTCTGAGCGGCGGCGGGGCAAGCACAGCCCAGCAGACAGACCGCAAGCCGTTTCTGGACAAGGAGCTGACGGCGACGAAGCCTCCTCCGCCGGGCGAGCGGGTGGATACCGTCATACAGAGCATGCTGGGCAGCGGAAGTCCACCGATTTCGCCCCAAGGCCCAGCCGTGGACCTCCAGTACCACTCGCCCGGCGCCGAGGAGCAGCCGAGTACCTCGAGCAGCCATCCCTTGGCCTACATTGCCAATTCGCCAGACTTCGACCTAAAGACCTTTATGCAGACCAATTACAACGACGAGCCCAGTTTGGACAGCGACTTTAGCATAAACTCGATCGAGTCTGTGCTGTCCGAGGTGATTCGCATCGAGTACCAGGCCTTTAATAGCATCCAGCATGCAGCGTCGCGAGTCAAGGAGGAAATGTCCCACCTGGGCGGAGCCGGCCACTCCTCTTATGGTGGCTGTAATACCGCCGGAAATGGCAGCCAACAGCAGCACCTTCAACAACCCATCTGCGCCCCCTCCACCGTGCAATTGGATCGCGAACTGAACGAAGCCGAGCAAATGAAGCTGCGGGAACTGCGAATGGCCAGCGAAGCTCTCTACGATCCTGTGGACGAGGATCTCAGTGCGCTAATGATGGGCGACGATCGCATTAAGGTAAGAAATTACCCTCTGGCATTAGCCTTTCGTTCTTTCATTTATAGCACTCCAACACCGCGCTAGGCTTATCTAATCGCGGTGTGCCAGCGGCGATATAGACGGCACCTGGCAGCCGCGAGTCAGTGATTCAGTGTGTATTGCAGAGATGGCCCATAGGCCAAGACTCCGCCACCAGCCAGTTTCTGTGTTCCCAGCACTCAAGTGCTCCCAAATGTAAACACTCTTTTCAATGGGGTGGCTCAGTCATAAGGGCTTATTGAATGAAGGGGAAATATGAGAAAACTTTTTTATCAGCAGTTTATAGAGAAATGTGGATTGGATGGATGCCTACATCCGTCTTTTCTTCTGAACCGAAACTTCCAATCCTAGGTAGAGCTTAAATAGTTATTTTCCAAGAAAGCCTAATAATCGAAATAATATTTAATTATTTTCCTTTTCAAAAAGATACTAGCTAACAGGTGAAAACTGGAAAAAAAGAGCCACAACCTTTTTATCATGGTTTCGTGCAAGTATCAACTATTACTATTAGACCTCTTGGCCTCCCACGGCTAAATTGTCCAAACATGAGTCACTGATTCCGCGAATGCATACTGCCATAAAAAGAACCACCCTAATCGTGAGCAATCCGTCTGTCTGGTGGGGTCGGTCTACCAAGCAGCAGGGCAGACAGTGGCTATATCAGACCAACAGTGACATTATCAACCATTATCAAGTGCGACAGCAGGCGCTCATGAGAACCCACAGCGTCGATTTGGCCGTTTATTGTCGCTTAGACTGTTTGCCGTTAGCGCCTCATCGCAATTAACACATTTCCAGTATTGTTAATTGGGAAAAACGATACAATTTTTGACGAAATATGGAGCAGCCAGGTGTTTGGGCTCTACGATAAGCGGAAGAGTGCACAACAACCCGGTTGAGTCACCTTCCAGGGAGAAGCCTTTACGATTATGTATAAATAACTGATAATAATGGCCACCTGTGCGTTCTGTTTCGATTTGTTTTTATTTGTTATGTACCAGCCCGACGACACTCGCCACAACCCGAAGCTATTGCAGCTGATCAATCTAACGGCGGTGGCCATCAAACGACTTATCAAGATGGCCAAAAAGATAACAGCATTCCGTGACATGTGCCAGGAGGACCAGGTGGCCCTGCTGAAAGGCGGCTGCACAGAAATGATGATAATGCGTTCGGCGATGATTTACGACGATGATCGCGATGCCTGGAAGGTGAGGGTTACATGATTCCTATAATGGCTCACTTGATACTGATCCTGATCCTGATTCTTACAGGTACCTCACACCAAAGAAAACATGGGCAACATACGCACTGATCTGCTCAAGTTCGCCGAGGGTAATATCTACGAGGAGCACCAGAAGTTCATCACGACCTTCGATGAAAAGTGGCGAATGGATGAAAACATTATACTGATTATGTGCGCCATTGTCCTCTTTACCTCGGCTAGATCGCGAGTGATACACAAAGACGTGATTAGATTGGAACAGGTTAGTGTTTAGTAAGCAGGTCAGCCCTTATTGCCTTTCCTATGATAATTTTTTTATTAAGTTTCTGGTGTGAACCGGAAGGAAAAATCCGTTTTGAATACCATTGTTTGATATACGGAAAATAGCCCAACTTGGCCAATTTTATCAAACAAATATAAAAAAAATGTTATTTATTTAATTTATTGATTATATTTTAAGTTCAAAGCTTTAAGAACGACGCCTGTTATTTAGAATAACGGAAATATTTTATCCCATTTTTTAATTATAGAATTCCTATTATTATCTTCTGCGAAGATATCTGGAGAGTGTTTACTCTGGCTGTGAGGCGAGAAACGCGTTTATCAAGCTGATCCAAAAGATTTCAGATGTGGAGCGTCTGAACAAGTTCATAATTAATGTCTATTTGAATGTTAACCCATCCCAGGTGGAGCCATTGCTGCGTGAAATATTCGATTTGAAAAATCACTAGATAACGAGGCGGGCAGGGGCATATAATGCTTCAGTACCGAAATCAATGGAATGATCAGCGAGCTGCAGTTGTTGTTGTTGTTTAATAATTATATGAGCGCTACGGCCAGCTGATTTGTCTGTTTTATCCTGTCGCTTGTAATGTTAGATTTTAATCGAATGTGATTGTTAGATTTGCATATACTGCATAGATTTTATATTTCTACATCAAAGAGAGCATATTTAGGATACCAAGTGCAAAGCAACACAATCTAATAATAATGTACACACACAAAACACACGTTTAACTAGTTTCAAATAAACTAAACACTGATGCAATAAAAACGACCCAGTATATTTCATTAGAAAAAGACCGTATATTATTTCCGCATTTTCCAATTTCCCAATGAAACCAAAAGCGACTTAACAGCAATAAAGATTTAATTTTGTTTCAGAAAGCTCACAAAATGTACATTTTATTTTATGAAGAAATGAGAAGGGTCCGAAAAATTCAAAATGTGTAGAACCCAACGGGAGGAGATCACCCGGGAAAAGCCACCCTGAGTACCCTCACCCGTTTTGTGGTCCTCAGGAATCCGCGCCGTGTAAGTATTCGCGGCCAGCGGCTGCCTTTGCATCTGCTACTGCCGTATCCGACATACATTGTCATTTGTGTTTAATGTAGGTAATATAATAGCATGAGTTTCTCTCACACACCACCACCACCCCCACCTTGGTTACTGGTGGCGGGGCGCTTATCATTGTCAGCCTGGTCTGTCGAGATTTTTAGGTTTCTCAGGTTGATTCGCGACAATCCTTGGCCCACTGCAGGAACTCATCTAGAGCGCTTACTGCCAAGTTGCGAGCCAGGGCCTTGACTCGAAGATTGCGATCGGTGGTGATAAGAACCAGTTCGGTTTGAATGAAACATTTGCCATCTGAAAATTGTTGTTTTATTTAATTCAATAATTTATGTAAACCAAACGAACTCACCTCTGCATTGTTCAGACTTTGCTGTTTTAGAAACAGATACTGCCGTGGCCAGTATTTTGTCGTCGTTGGAGAGATACTCTTCCTCGACCAAGGCAAAAACTGAAGCATTGACAAACGAGCCCTTTGTGGTAGCACATCTGAAAACGAGCAAAACGTTTAATAGGTATTATCTCATACTAAATGATCACAACATTACAAAATTACATTGCCTAATCCAGATTACTACAATCGCTAATCGCAATTACTAATCAGTATTCCAGAGGTTATCAGTTACTTACTTTACATTACTCTTGGGCGACTTGATGAATTCTAAAGATTTCTTAGCTCGCGACGACACCTCGTCAAAGTGGTGAATGCGCTGCGTCTGCTTAGAGCTGCAATAAGAATCCAGCTTGACGCCCTTGGAGAGACCATCCAGTTCCTTGACCACTGTGAGCGGTATGATGAGTGTGTAGCGCTTGAACTCAGCAGCCAGCTTCTCAAAATCTTCCAAGCAGTCGATGAAGCAGTTGGTGTCAGGCAAAAGATAGCGCGGGCGCACCTCAATGTATATCTTAGTGTCCACGAACTTGAGGATCTCCTCCAGCTTGGTGTTGCAGATCTGCCTAACCTTTGCCTTGGCCTCCAGCTCCTTCTTCAGTTTGCAAAGTTGCGAAACGTCAGCGTCGGTGGATGGACACTGCACTTGCACATCTGATGCTGCTGCTAGGGTCTGCACACTAGTTGCACTTGCTAGACCACAACTCTCGGCGTCGAAATTATCCAGAGCGTTCTTCATGGCTGCGTTTAAATCTTCAATGGTGAAGCTAGAGTCAAGAGGTTGCTGTAACGACTCCTGATGCTGGATATAGCAATCCTGAAACTCGGCAATCTTTCGCAGGCGTTCAAGAAACTGAATGCGTTCGGGTACACTCTTGCAGCAAACCTTACTAATCATATCGCGACCCAAAGGATTAAAGCCACTCAGGGCTATATCCTCATCCAAAATAATGGGACACTTATCCGGTTTCTGCTTTCCAAGAACGCAGTCAATATGCTCGAAAAGCGTTGAGAGCTCCGACCAGCAATCGATAAAGTAGTGTCTATGGATCAAGCAAAGCTATTTAGAAACTTCTGCAGTGATTAAATATAAAAAATAAAGAACTAAACTTACTCCTCCGACCTAACAGGCTCCCACAAGTCCACATTTATACTCAGCCAGTGCACATACACCTTCACAAACTGCAGGTAAGTATTGATGTTGGCGTAACTAAATTATAAAAAAAACTCAATGAACAAAAGAAATTTCAAGGTCAGCAATTGCATACTCTTCATCGGGAAGGCACTGGATGTTAGTGAAGTCCTCCACAAAACCGGCCATTAACAGGTTCGTCTTCTCTAGCATAAGCCCAAAGAATGAGTTTGCGAAATTGAAGCTGTGATAACGCATCTCGCGTCGTGACGCTGGTAAACAATAAAAAATAACAATGACTTCAACCTCGATTAGGCCTTATCGTTGATACATACATTTTCGCTTGTTGTGCTCCACGACAAACAGATTCAGTGCCACGATTTTCAGCAGCTTGGAGCGTGTCAACAGGTTGTTGTGCTGGAGCACGGCCCCCATCTGGATCTGCAGCTTTCGCAGAAGCTGGTACAACGAGTCCACACTGTGAATAATTTGAGTGTTATGACGTGACATAATCGTACACCGCTTTCACTTTCACAGAATTTGAGTATATACTCACTCTGTGCCCGTGTAGAGTTTGCCTATCAAGTACAGATATAGCGACACGACGCGCGGCAGCAACTCCTCCGGCGGCATCTCCTCGTAGCGGTTGACTTCGGCTAAGGTGACCTTGTTGCCCTTTCCCCTGTTGTTACCCTTGATATCGGTGCGATGCAGGCATCGTATGCCATCCGGATGGATCCACACCTCCTTGCGCATCTGCTTTGATTTCTGGTTTTTCGGTACAGCCGCTTGGTGCATCGGAGATTGCTTCATCTCGTTTTCCTCGTATTTACGACGAATCTCGTCAAACAGATCCAGCAGGCTCTCCTTGGCAGTCTGAATTGAATTAGAAGTCAATAGACTTCGCACATAATAGTAAACGGCATCGAAACGCTTGTGCTGCAAAGGGAAGACACCATTGATTCTTCTTTATAAATCAGCTAAAGATTCTTAATAAAATATCTTAGGGAAATCCCGAAATAGACGCCTTGACCTCTAATCTTGCGACGGAATCAATTGACTTGGCATAAGTGCTTGTGACTTTGCAATATTAACTGGGAATCCCATAAATATGACGTGACAACTTTAACGACTGGGTGTGCGATAAGGGAACCTTTCACTTACATGATAAATGGAAATAACCGCCAGCTGGTTGTACGGAGCCCCATTTCCGGGCACCAGCTCCTGGGCCTTCTGGTAGTATTTGGCTGCCTCCAAATAGTCCGTGGTCTGGACATGGTTCACCCGGTAGCGCGACAGATCGCCCAAGCAGATGAGAAGCCGCTGGGCCACCACCTTGACGGCGCTCTCGCTGCGTGAAGAGGGCACACATTTGGCCATCAACTTATCATACATCATGCGGTAGAACTTGGTGGCCTGTTCAATCAGCAGAAGCGTGTGGGCGTGCGCCTGGTCTGAGTTCTGGCGCTTCAGGTAATCGCGCACATTGTAGAATAGCAGCTTCCAGAAGAAGACGTCCACCTTGTGCTCACACACAAACTTCAGCTGCTCCAACACAAGCTGCTTAAACCCGGCCTGCAGTTGGTCGTGCACATCGCAGAAGTTCTTCCAGTTCTGCGTAAAGAGAGCAATGAGTGCGAACCCTAAGGGGTTAGGGTTGGGTCATCTTACGATAAGTATGAGGTTTCTTTGCTGCAGCACCATCAGTTGGTCGTACAAGTGGACCATATTCTTGGCCTGGGGCAGGCTTAAGAGGGGCTCAAACCAGTCTGGATGCTCGGTGGTTAAACGGGTGCGCGTCACTGGCGACACCGAAGCTTGCTCCTTGTCCTTGTCGCGATGGTTCCGACACCTACGCTGAGCATTGTGGCTTTTACCATTCCCAATGGCTTTACCGCTCCCTTTACCTTTGCCACTACAATTTCCAATTTTGTCCGCCACCGAGGTGGCCACCCGCAGGATGCCCGGAATCTCGCCATCGCGCAACTGCCTCGCGTTCGCGGTCGCCGCCACGGCTCCGTTGGTAACCAAAACGGGTGCCTTGGCCTTCTCAGCAGTTGCACTGCCCAGCACGGTGACTGCAAGTGGTGAAATCGGGAGATACTAGATGTGACGCACTTGCTCATACAAAGCAGAGAGCACACTCACCTGGCCTTGGCGGCGGCGTTGGCTCCGCATTTTCAACGTTCTCCGCCGTTGGTGCGTGGCTGCAGCAGCTGGCTGCGATTTTGTTCTGCAGCCGCTTCGGTAGCGTCCCAATGATCAGCGATATATCATTTTGATCTCGCGTTCCCTTTCGATTCATATTTAAAGCGCTGCCTTTTCTGGTGCATTTATCCCACTTGTTTAAGGGTGATCCGCGTTGTCAAATATTTCAGTATTACGTCTCGAAAAATCTAGTTGAATCAAAATATCAATATATCGATATTTTTCTAAGGATGGTACTTTATATCACGATTTTTTTTGCACATATATCGAAATTGCGATAATTATTTGATATTTTTTAAGACACACACTAGAATATTTCAAACTCAATCTGAATTATCGGTTCCAGTCCGACGACTGAAAGCCCAAACAACCTCTGCAGTGTGGAGAACTTAAATTATTTCAAGCAAGACCTATTTGAAATTTTATAGCACATTTGTGACATCAACGATTTATTATATTATATTTAATTATATACATGTGCCTATTTTAAGACTGCGGGTGACACCACTCACCCTCATCATCAACAATCTTCATTTTTAGTAGAAGAAAAATATTTTCTTATACTTTTAGATTTTCTTTGCCAGAAGACAATTTCAACAATGAAAAATAATATAAATCGAAATATAAATTAGTCTTTAAATATATAATATTAAGCCACTCACCCCTATACTTTTTAAATAATTAAAACCACATTAAGAATAACTTTTAAAATTTTAAACTGGGCGGTGACGTTTTCGGTTGTTTGGTTTTTCGGTAGCCAGAACTTGTCCCGGGCAATTGATTGATCAAGAACTATATATTCGAAGCATTAATAGTTTTTCAAGTTTCGCAAGTTCGCCAAAACCCAACTGGAATCCCTCGCGGTGCTGATGATTTCCATTGTTACAGTAATGCTCGGCACAGAAATGTATATTTTCTTTATTGATTTATTGAAATATTTTTGTTCAATATATGTAAACATTTGCCTTTAAAATCGCGCACACTAAGTTTTGTATTTTCTTATAATTGGCTCTCATCTCTAACAGGCAGTAATGCGTGCGCAGCAGTGTGACCAGTTTCGGAGTAATCGCAAACACAGGGCTGCACGCTTTGCACCGAAGGCGCCGAATTTAACTGAATAAATCAATCACTTAATTTCAAATGATTCAAAGTTGAATGTCAGGGGTATTTATTTATTTTATTATTAAAGCTGTAAAGTTACCCATTAATGCGGCTTAAAAGAATGTTATGCAGAATCCAGCTACGAAATTACATTCCAGGCGTGAAATTCTATTACTACGAAAACTTCTTTATAGTTTTCAACCAGGCAACTTCCAAAATGCCCTTCTAGCCATATTATATTCAAGATTTTCAGGCATGTAGACAAATTTACTCTTCACATTGAAGAAATCTAGTTCTATTTGTAGGATTAAATGTTTTTTTTTACGTACATGACTCTTTTTATTATAGTGTTTCAGTCTTCCACTAACGTATAATTATTGGATAGCGCTGTGAAAGTAATATGTATTTCGGGCCATATTATTATTGCTTTGTGTGTGTTATTCTCAAATGCTCTATTTGAAGCTTTTTGGAAGGGGGAGAGGGAGAGTTTCGATCAATCAATCTCTTACAAATAACGATCTATATATTAAGAGATGCTCGTAGTTTAGTCAATGAGTAAATGATGGATTGGTTACTTTAATTATATTATACATACATAAGTCGTGTACACTTTAGATTCAAATAAGTTGTATAAATTGTTACAGTGCAACTACAAGGAATGGCTGAAGCAGACTCCTTGGTGTTTATAAATGTTGTATATGTATATCGGCAAAATCGATCATTATCTTTATATGAACTGTTCAATGTGAGCGTCAATAGATTTATATAAATATTGTAATAAATAATTACGTAAAAATGTTATCATACTTTAATCATTAATCCTAAATTCCCACACATGTTCGTTTTGTTTGTGTTTTTCATGAATCGATCGATCGGGGTTTATCTTGTACATGCAATGGTTAAAAAAATCTAAAAATTAAAATTTAACGGCTCTAAGCAATTCAACGGATTGTGGGGTCCATTCAATATCATTTAAAAAACGAATTCTATCGCATCATCAGCTCGGTAAGTTTATGAATATTCATTGCTTCGCATCTTATCCTTGTCAGTGTCCTGAAATTGAAATCAAAACGAATGTGTAAGGTGATTCGAAGGCGGGCAAAGGTTCCGACTGTCGACTTACCCTTGGCAAATCCTTAGATGTGGACAGACCCGTCCTAAAGCGTACATCGATCCTCATTTGTTCTGTACTGAAATCACGATCTCGGTTTTTTAACCGGCTCTTGTTGGTATTGTTCTGCTGATATTCATTCTTCCTGCTATTGGCTCCTCCATAGTGTGCTCCAAAGTCATTTTCTCTGTCAAAGTCCAGGCTGTCTCTGTCCTTGAACTGATAGTCGTTGCCCCGACGATACTCGCCGTAATTGCTTCCCCCGGCTCTGTGTACTGTATTACGGAAGCCAGCTCCGCCAGCGTTGAAGTGTTTTTGTGACATTCCGCCGCCACCGCTGCGGCTATCGCGTTCCCGTTGCTCTTTATCGTCCGTGTGGCGATTGAAGCTGCGGCTAAGGGGGGCTTGCGCCTGGCTGTTACCCTCTGGGCCATGCAAGGGCGGTCGCTTCGAGGAGACTTCCTCTTCCTGCTTCTTTTCGTAGTGGAAGAAGTCGTCGAATATGGACGTTGTGTGGTTGTACGAGTGCAATATTTGCAGAACCTCGATTCCCTTGTCGTTAGGTACTTCCTGGGTGTCCCGCGAGTTCGTCACCGACTTATTGTCATTGTTCTCCAATCGAATGTGGCGTAGCTTTCCGTTAGGCACATCCTTTACATATATCCATTTCACCTTGAACTTGCCCTTCCACTTGTCCTGCGACCAAACACTGGATGTGGAGTTGTAGTCCACCGCAGTCATCATTTGTGCCATGCCACAGAAGTGACCAGAGCTGTTCACCGAAAAGAACAGCATGATGTTGCCGCCCTCTTTGTGGCGCTCCTTGAAGGCATCGTCCAATCTCTTGTTGCCATGATCGGTTGAGCACCAAATCTCATACTTTATACTGCGGTGGATGTCATCTTCGGAATAAGATTTGATGACAAAAAACCTGTAAGAATTAAGAGTAAATACCTATTTATTTGTATATTCAAATTCTCCATTTACCTTGTTGAAGTGGCTTTGCTTAAGTCCACAACCTTCGGATTATAATTATTTTTGTCTTTTAATTCGTCCAACAAAAGTTGGGGATCGACAGGCACCTCTTCGATTGCGGACGCTGCTTCCACCGGTCGCGAATGGTTCTCCTCCCGGTACTCGAGCTTGGAAGCATTCTCAAAGTCACTGTTGCTCCGGAAATTTGAGTAATGGTTACCCGACCGCTCGACATTTCGGGTAGGATGGGGCGCACCGCCGGTGCCATCATGCCGCCTGACCTGATTGTTGGGTGGCCCAAAGGGGCCGGGGCCTGAATTGGCCGCTGGACGTGGGACTGCATGGTGCTGCTGGGCTGGTTGATGCTGTTGGGTGGATCCCATATTCCTAGGATTCCGAACTGGACCCGTTGGTGAGATCTTCGCTCTGTTGAAATTATTGTTGTTGTGGTGGTTGTGGTTGATGTTGCTGCCCAGGCCCTTGTTCTCATACTTTTGGAAGTTCTCCGTGTCCTTGTGCACCTTCTCTGTGCGGGCGCCCAGCTGCGGTGCCTGTCCATGATTATTGCCCGAGATGGAAAAGTCCGAACTCAAGTCAGAGTAGGCTAGATTGATTGGCGACGGGGGAGAGGGTACGGGAGGAGGTTTGTTATTCGGTAAGTCCCATACGTTTACATCTAAGTTGTGCTTTCCTGGCACCATTGGTGGCGGGGGCATGCCGGGTCCCTTTTTCTTATTGTTGGAAGTGGTGGACGCTGTCTGTAATGGAAAGGGAATAAGAATTTTATATTACATATTTATAACCTGGTTATATTGAGAAGTTTTTAAATCTTTTATTTTTGTAAATAACAAATTTATAAAAAGACAAAAGCTAAAAATGTCAATTAAATCAAAAAGAATATGGATTTATAACACATATAAAATTTCGAGATGTAGTTCTACTCACTCTGGATGTTAGTTTAGCCGGTTGAGAGGCAATCGACGCCCATGTTGTCTTTTTGGGTGCGGCAACAACTTCGTGGTTTTGTGCTTCATCGTTGGCCCTGTTGTCCAGTTTTGTAGACGATGGATGATCGTTCTCATTACGAATTGTCTAAAAAATTAATAGTGTTAGCTTTGCTTCTAACAATTTTATAACTAAAACCAATAATTCTTATGATCTTCTTTTCCACATGTTCACTTTGGTTTTAAAGAAAGATGTACCTGTGTTACGGGTTTCCTGGAATTCCAAGGATTTACTTGGTGATCGTCTCGTCTTGTGTTGTTGGGAATACTATGTCCATGTCTTTTGTATGAATCTAAGAAGGAAGAGCCAGATTATGAATGGCAACAATGTAAAATCGTTGTAATTATAGCTAAAATATATACTATTATATTTATATATCCTAATAGCTTTAATGCCAAATTATATTGTAACTATTTATAGTTTAAAAGCAGTCTTAGGCTAACTTACCCACGCAGGAGCTTTTCTTGAAAATTTGACTGCATCAAACTTAAAAAGAGACACTTGCTTAATCTGCGGGTTGAAATGCATTAATTCAAGTCTCTATAGTTAGCAAAGCCTACACATGGGAGCATAGTTTGTGTTTTACTTCATTTTTAGGTAACCAGATAACAAAAACACAAGTCAAAATTTACGTTTTCGATGGAGGGAGATGCATCAAAAAGCGATGAGGACACCGTCCCAGTCAAGATCGGTATAATTGGAGAGGCCAATCTGGACACACCGATATATTTGACGGAGCGCATGGAATATGCCGTATGCACGCCGTTCGGGAGGCCATCGGACGTAATCATCGATGGCCAAATTGAAGGCGTCAATGTGTGCCTCCTGTCGAGGAATGGTCGACTTCACGATATCATGCCTTCAAATATCAACTACAGGGCCAACGTGTGGGCTATGCGCAAGATGGGCTGCACCCACATTCTGGTGAGCAACACCTACAGCTCCCTGCGTGACACAATACAACCGGGAACACTGGTTGTGCCGCACGATTTTATAGATCACACGTCCAGGCGGGCTCAGACCTTCTATGATGGCGCGAGAGGCAGTCCTCTGGGCGTCTGCCATGTTCCCATGACCCCTGCCTTTTGTGAACGCACCCGAAAGCATCTTTTGGACGCCGCCCAAGAGCTAGAGTTTCCTACGCAATCCTCCGGGACGGTACTGACCGTCGAAGGACCTCGTTATTCGACCATTGCGGAGAATAACATGTACCGCAAATGGGGAGCTGATCTGCTGAGCATGACCCTGTGTCCCGAGGCCACCTTGTCCAAGGAGGCCGGTATTCTATTCGCCTCCTTGGGCCTGGTCACCAACATGGAGTGCTGGTGTGCCAAGCAGCCGAACGCCACCACACACGAAATAATCTACATCTTCAAGAAACAGGCCGAGAACCTACAGAAGGTAATGGTGTCGGCCATCCAGAGCATTTCTAAAGAGGACTGGGCTGAGGATATTCTGAAGGCAAAGGTAAGGCTGGTGGTATTGACGTTTGATCTTTTCCGGTCATTAACCAATTTTAACCTAATTAGATACTGGTGTGCAGTAACTTTGCGAATAGTAAATAATACTGTAATCCCTTGTTAAATATATATTTTGGACGTTTAAAATTTTTAATTTTTGTGTTTCTAATTTTTACTTTGGAGGTTTTTATTTATTTTATTTTATTTTCCTTGCTGATTCAGCATTTATTTGAACAAATAAATGAAATATTAAACTTATTTCACTTAGAAATTTCAAAACATGTGAGAATCTCATTAAATTTATAAGATTTAACCCACCAAAAATGATAAACACCTTCTTTTTTTTACCAAAAAACAATTAATAACCAAAAATAGTAAGTATTAAAAATAAAAAAAAAATTTACTTGCAACTACCAAATATTTCATAAATTAAATCTTTTGATTACTCCGACAATGCAGATTAATCTCAGTTTTTTCAAGGCTGTGAAAAATATTATTTAGAGTGAACTAGCGCTAGTGCATTGGCTATTGCTCCAATCGGAAGCAAATAGGATTTCCCGACGCACCAAGCAGCCCATGCATACAGAGTTCCCAGTTCCCATAGTCGAAAAACCAGTTAGCGAGAACGAACGAATGCACTCGGGGTGCTGTTGCTGCTGCTGCTGCTGGTGGTCGGCACTATACAGTTATACATACCATGGTTGGCGTTTATCTTTCGGCCCTTGTTCATATTACTCCATGGAGTGCTGCAATTCTCCTTAAAGTTAAACGGCGGATATTGAAATTGCATGGAGTTTTCGTTGGCTTTTTTGGCGAGGGGGAGAGTGGGAGGAATCAAGTTCAAGTTAGCTATTGGGTTAAACTACTGGGTAAAATAGTGATTTAGCATACCGGCGGAGACTTCATCTTGAGTGGGAGAAGACAGATTTTCGTACGAGGCCTCATCGACTTGCTGACTCCATGGTATATTGCGCTCCTCGACCGATTTAGCTGCATTTTGAAGCATTGTAAACAGAGAAAAAGTCGCATTAAAAGCGCACTGCTATGAGAGGAGTAGCGGTGGCGGGGGAGGAGGCCGCAGCCGCGGCCGCCGTCGGCTTTGGTGGTGGTGGGTTTTATACCTGTGTTTCCTGGTATTTTCATCTGAAACAAAAACACAGCAGGTTAATTTATTACTTAAGCGTCTTCGTTATTATGTGTACATCATTCCGATGTATGTACACAAACATATTCCTGCACAGCCCCCCGACTAAATCGAATTGAACATATGTACATATGTGTGTATGCAAAATACAATTACCTGATCCACGCCTGACATTTGCTGCACTTTTTGCCTGCAAATAGGAAATAGCTTAGTTTTGCGAGGCGGAATTCGGTGCGCTGACTTTCGCTTAATTACCCCGTTTAAAACAAATGATATAAATACACAAGGCAGGTATAGTTTGTTGCTAAAAAGTTTTTATAAACTCCGATATTTTTTACTTGAAGACATACAACCACACGCACATTAACCAATACATTGATAAAATTCTTAACGCTAGAGCTGGGATTTCATTAGATTTTTTTCGACTTATCGATTTTTAAATTTTGTGGAAGACATCGATTCTCTTTATGGGAATCGATTCTTTGGATTATACCACTCTTTGATTCACTGGAAAATAGTTAACTTAACTAATACCTTAAAATGTTTTTGGGTTCAATTTAATAATATTATAATTATTAATTTTTATATGCTTTTTATATTTATTATTATAAGCTAAAAAACGTTATTATTATTATTTCATTATTCATTACTAAAAACTAATAAAACAGGGAATTTTTGTTGTAAATCCTTTAATTTGTTTTTAGTAACCCATTTGCAATTTTTTCAATCAATTTTTTTTAATTTTTGATTTTTATTTTTATTTTATTTTATCTTTTGTAGAAAAATTGTCAAAGATCGATTAAAGAAACTAAGAATCGTTCCCAGATCTACTTGACACTTCCAAAGCCGCCTATTTCCAGCAACGGCGTTATGGCCAAAGAAAGCCACATTATAAGCACATAAATAACGGACGTCGTTTCAAATGTTAAGCTTTAGAAAAATAATTTTTTTTTATTTTTTAAAACAAGAACCAAGTGTTCCGGGTGTTGTGCTTAATTTTAAAGCATTTTTATTAAAAAACATTTAAGTTATGGTATTTTTACAACTCTTAATACCAAAATAACGGGCAAGTTGTATCGCAGAACTTATCGATATTTCAATATTTAATACTTAATTTAACTTTACTTACTATCACTGTAGTAATGTATTTAAAGCTGGATCTTTAAATTTTATAAACAGAATGAGGCTGAAATCATCACATCCAAGGACGTACTTTCAACGAAACAAGGCTGAATTTAATGAAATACAAAAGCAGTGTGGCCGTTTTGCAACGCAAGAGTCTGATAACAATCGAACATGCCGACTAGAGGCAAGCATCGTTAATATCGCTTGTGTCAGCTCTAATAGCCACCTCATCTTTGTCAGCCGTAGATTTTACTATATTTAAATTCTAGAAATGGCGAGGGCAGCGTTTTTCCTATGCCTGCTGATGGCCTGCGCCTGGTCCACCCATGGCGTCATGTTTCACCTGCAGCCAAATACGCAAAAGTGCCTGAAGGAGGACATCCAGGCAAACCAACTCGTTATGGGCGAATACGAGGTGTCTGACGTGCCCGGCCAAATCATCGACTACATCGTGGGTTTTTGCAATTAAAGCGTATTTTAGGTTTGCGTTAAATGTCGTTTTTTCCGTTGCAGGCTCGCGACACCAAAGGACACATCCTGTCGCAAAAGGAGCACATCACCAAGGGCAAGTTCAGCTTCATGTCCGAGGTGTACGACGCCTACGAGATATGCTTCATATCCAAAGTGCCTGCACGTAAGTTTTCTTGGGCTTTAAGCTGCCAGTCAGAGTCTGACGTTCCCATCTTTAATTTTCAGATCAACGTGGAATATCACAGGAGGTTTCGCTGAACACGAAGAAGGGTGTTGAAACCAAGAGCTACGAAGGCGTGAGTTTATCCTTGAGTCCTTGTCATCTTGGGATTTTAACCTACATATATTTTTCTTGGAAAACAGATTGGCGAGGCCAGCAAGCTGAAGCCCCTGGAAGTTGATCTAAAGCGATTGGAAGACCTTTCCGACTCCATTGTTAGGGACTTTGTACTTATGCGCAAGCGGGAGGAGGAGATGCGCGACACCAATGGTATGAGGAGGAGTATTGCAGCCTAGAATCCCGTTTCATTCCATTCCTTGTTATATCCACAGAAAAAACCAACAGCCGCGTCCTGTTCTTCAGCATCTTCAGCATGTGCTGCCTGCTCGGCCTGGCGACGTGGCAAGTTTTGTACCTCCGCAGATATTTCAAAGCCAAAAAACTCATTGAGTAGAGATAGTCGTCGCTTAGCCGTAGTCCCTTTGCGCGTGGAAGTGCATTTGCACATTGCCTGGTTGAAAATTCATCATCTCTATTTTTAGCGTTTTTCTGAAATAAATGCAACTACCACGTATGTATATTTTATTACTGCGACAGCTTTTCTCACAACAGTGTCTTGGCGGTGTGACAACTAAATACAAATAGCTCGTATTGGACGTGTTAAACATAACAGGTACATAAACACAAAACCACACGGTACAAGTTATTGGCTCAGTTTAGCATTAATTGATGGGCCCCCACCCGATGCCCTTCGCTTAGACGGTTGTTTCCTTCAATAGCATGGCGCTCTCGGTCTCTAGAGCATCCTCCTTGCATTCCTCGTTCGTAAGAGCCGCAGCCCCCTCCTCAGCGGGGCTTTGCTTTCTAGGGCTTGTTGAGGAGGCTGCCGGCTTCATCAGTATATAGCGTGATTTGGCAAGGGCGCTGGTATGTGAATCGTCCACAACGGACTGCTCCATCCACAGGCTGTTGTCGTTCAGCGACTCATTTACCAAATTCGCCAAGCCCTCCGGCAGCTTGGAACAACTAATGGGGTCAACAGGGCCTACAACAAGAACAGAGATCAGAGTTACGGGGTTATAGGGGGTCTATAGCTTACAACTTATGTACAACTGAAATTCACTTTAAAACGAAAAAGAAACAAATGAAAAGAAAATAAGTTCGGAGGTAAAAAACGTAATTTATTTTATCTTAAAAATGACGAACACATAATAAACAATTTACATAATTAAAACACAGATTCAAAAACAGTATTTTAATACGGGCTGCTACGGCATAAAGGAACAAAAATGTTGAAATTTTTAAGATGATTGCAGCTAGAATATAGTGCGTATTTAAGATGCCCTTGCACTACTAACATACAATTCCGGTAATTACAAACTAATTACACGACAGCTTATAAGTTTATAAGCTCTTTAAAATCAACCTAACATTTCTAATGTTTTTCCAGCTGATTTTGTGAGAAAATTTAACTTAAAAAGGATGCAGAGATTAAATAGTTTTATAAATAACAAGCAAGGCGCGTACAAAAAGAAAATATTTCAAATTGGCTAGCAAAGTATTTGGTAAATACGCGCGCCCTTTGCGTGCATGCAGATAGACGGTATCCTTCGCCTATAGTAAATAATATATAATAATGCAAGCCTTGGAATACTTAATACTCTTAACAACGAAATATAAATCAAAATAACAACAAACTGGAATTAGTGAATGGTACAACACATAGGAATAACACTAGATTTCCGCTTCGAACTGCGCGTTGGAGCGGTAGCAGCATTTGGGGGTTCAACCGGATCAACATCACCCGCTCCACCCGCCTCCTCATCATCATCATCATCCCCGTCGTCGTTCTCGTCTTTGATGGATAAGCGCTTCAGTGTCTCTAGCCGGGACTTTAGCTGGCCAGGTGTTACGGTGCCCCGAGAGGGCTTTTCCCTGACTTCGGTATCGCCCGCCGCTGGACCGGATGGCGAGATGGCCTCCTCAGATTCCCCCACTTTACTTCCTAATATTCTATCGTGAGACATTAATCTGCGGTCGAGGGGACTGCGAGAACTGCTCGAGGTGGAAGTGCACGAGCTCGTGACCTCCGGATACGGCGAATGCGATTCCGTGCTCTCTGGCGTGTATGGGTCCTCGTACAGCCGCTCAGGGTCCGTGCTGAGATGCTGTGTGTCTATTCGGTTAATAATGATCTCCTGCGTCAGCATTAGACGCTTGGATAGCAGTTTGTACCGATGCGCAATCGGTTGCCTTTTGATGATGTTCCGGCACATGGGGCAGATTGCTTCGCCGGTTCGATTGTTACTATCGTCGAACTGCAGATTATTGCTAGACAGATGGGCGCAGAGGCACATGCAGATATTGTCGGAGTCAATTATGTTAATACTAATATTCGGGAAATTGGGAAAATTCGCTTTGGTCGCTTCCGCGGCTGTCTCCGCCTCAGCCTCTTTATGACTAATCTTTAGGGAATTGTACATGTTGCGGGCCTCCGTTTCATTGATCAGCTTGGAGCTGGTGGCTATATCCTCAAAGAGCTTATTCGAATAGGGACAATAATAATTCTGTTTGACTGCGGGCAGAGGTGGTGATGCAGATGTTGAGATTTCGTTGGGTTTGGCGTAAGTAGTATGCGTGTCGTTGCAATCACATGATCTATAAGTACCTTTGTTTGGTTTAAGACGGACAGTTAAGTAAACAGGCTACATGACAGAAAAGAAGAGATAATAATTATTAGACCGATGGAAGGATTTAAATATATTGCAAACCTAGCCTTTTCATTTATTTCTTAGATGGTTTTATACCGTAGGAAAAAATCAAACTTCGAAGCCCCGAAGCCTGGCAAAATATCCTTGCATATCTTTTTAAGAAAAGTTATCCCTGGCTTGGACGCTAAAAGTTGCAGCTCATCGTTCAATAAAAACTATAATCCATTGACAGTAAGAGTTGATGTTACTCAGAGATAAATTTTTATATACATTTACAACATGCTTAGCTAAAGCCGGCAAGTGTTGCTTGTTTCATAAGGAAAGAGTGGTCATAGTAAGCGTGGACTTAAAGTGGACTAAGCGACACCATGCCAAAGGGAAACTAAGTTTGTTAGGAATGGAAGCAGAATTAGAAACAGCCTGGATCGAGTAATACATTCGGAAATATTTGAAAGCTTCTAATAGAGCGAAGGGCAAGAATATTTTTTGAAAGTAGTGCAAAATGGAAGACAATCGAGAATTGTAAGTACTTTTAGATTGCTTCTGAAGTTAAGCAAACGATGAAAAAAAAACTTGTTGAAGATATAACTTTACCTTGTGGTCGCCCATGCAGACCCCTTCACCGATCATTCCGTATGTCCATTCGTCGGTCCGTATAATCTCGTGGACTTGGGGACTCATCAAGATGCGATCGCACCAGGCAGGACAACGGGTAGACATATAGTCAGTGGGCATTTCGGGATCCTCCTCGAAGGGATACGACGGTATAAACTGAATGGGATATTCGACTAGGATGTCCTTAAGGGGCTCCAGCTCTCTGTCAAATTTCTTAAGCTACAAATAAAAATAATAATAAGACTTGTGATTTATTATTACCCGCGCTAATATCCTTACCCAGTCTTCTTTGAACTTTAGCTGATGATCGGCATGACTAAATTCTTTCTTGCCAACGGTAAGTACGTTGTCTCCAGTTGAGTTTCGATAATGGATTTTATCGTTCTCATTCTTGATATTTTGAACGCGGTGAGCGGTCAAGTTTTGAGTTAGTTCCTGTCGAGAAAGAGTGAGTTAAATTCCTACTCAGGTCGATTAAGTTGGTAAACTTACTTTCACAACCCCTTCGGTGTCACATCTAAAATTAAAATCCCCAAAGAGAAAAAATGGCACCGTGCCATTCTGTTCGTCCAAATGGAACCTGGTTTTGGAAATATATTCCAACTATTTATAATTCTAAAAATATTTACGGTAATTATGTACCTTTCAATAGTATGAACTAGAGCTCTTCTCCTGGTCTTGCAGTAAACTGAAGGAAAGTTTTCACAAGCAGCCAGATTTGATGCATCGTGGAATAAGTGTATGTTGACTAGATCGATAACAGTCCCATTGATTTCCCAACGGGTTCGCATAAATCCTTTTCGCGACCATTTACACTGAGGTTAAAAGAATAATATCATGAACATTGTGTTTAAATTTAGAAGTTGTTGCTTACCTCCGGAAAGAAATGCTGTGGGAACTTAGATTTCTCTTTGGTGGCTATGGATTCTATGTTTCCGGAATAGATATGCTTATCTTTAATATCAGAAAGACTTTCCTCCCAGCTGTGTGTTAAGAAATTCCATAACTTCAACGACGCCACATCTTGATGGACAAAATAGAGACTTCCCAAAGCCTAAAAAGGGGAAAAGTAGTTGTGTATTATTATTATTATTATTATTTTTTTTTTTTAATTCTAATTCATAATTATAAAACATTATTTTGATAATAAAGATCAAATAACTTAAATTTTATTTGCACATAACTTAAGTATCAATATTTGTGGCTTTGAATGGCTTCGCCATGCTATTTCAGCAAGCACAAAGCTCCTTATTCTTTTTAGACTTTTGAAATAAGAAAACCGATTCAAGTTTTTTGTAAATCTAAGAATTTCTGAGATTTGATTTGAATAAAAAACAACAGGAAAAGGTATACCATTCTTTTAATAGGAATATTTTTTATGTGTAAACAAAGATTTGATGGCTTTGCCCACGAATGTTTAATGAAATAGATACATGCATTATTTATGCCCATAAGATAGCCCGATTATATTAACATACTGTGGCTATTTCGGTATATTATTGATTGACCCATTAGAACAACCATCAACATACCACAAGAGAGCCTATTTAAATGTTGAAACAGATGATACACAAATACTCGTTGGGTGTTTTCAAAGTGACCTAGAAACACGATTTTTCACTCACCGTGAAATGCTCGGCCGATTTGAAGTCCTCGTCCATGAAAATATGCATGCAGACGTACGCCCCCATTTCATTGCACAGGCATTTGATGAACTCCTGGACGTATTCCATGGACTTTTCGTACGTCTTCCCACCCACCTCCTGCAGGTGCAGGGCAAGGAATCGGGGCTGGAGATGCGACACCTTCGCGAGGAACTCGTGGAGCCATAGCTGCAGAAGCCTCTCCGGCTGCAGGAACACAATTATGAGACATTCAAGTTTAGTTTGTTTTCAAGCAGGGCACATAGATACATATTTATGTCAGTGGGTCCATACATAAATATGCGTATTTACGCATCAGTATGTATGTGCCGTACGTAAACATGTACGCCTCTTACTCTCCGCGCACTCACATCCTCGAACAGGCTGCCTACGTTCGCGGTGACCAGCAAGACATCGGTGCTGAGCCCGTCTTCCTGTGCTGCTTCCATTTGTTGCTCCTGTTTCCCCAGCGATGCAACAATTTTATTGACTTTTCCTCAGCTATCTCCAATTGAAAAATGTAAATACTAATTGGCAAAAGCGCAGTGTGGCGGTGCTAGACCACTAAAATTAGGATATTATTTCGATTTTTAGTATTTTTTCAATTGGCGTTTTTGTGGGTCGAATTCGATATTTGAATATTTGGCGCCAGTTTCTCAATTGGGATAAATTTACAGGTGTAACGTGATAGTCAACTTTATCTGGACATTAGAAAATAAGTAAAATTCAAAGGACAAAAAACGGTAAAAAATCAATTGATATTTTTAAAATAAGAATATATATATGGTAACCCTAAGTATAACACAGTTTAGTTTGTTGTTTAAATTTCATTATATTTAAAATTTGATTGGAATAGATATATTTTTTCAGTGTTCTAGTAATTAAATATGAATAAATTCATTTCGGAATTATGAATTCAAACTATGTTGTATCCCATTAACCAAGTAAAGTATTGTTTATGTTATGAGCATATCCGGAAAAGGAAATCGGTTTATGGGCACAGTTTTTACTCCCCATAATATATTTTTACTACAAGTGCATGAAAATGCTTATTTTGAAAGAAAATACACGGTTATTCTATAAAAAAGTTAGTAAGTACTGGGTTTAGTTTCAAATAAATCCATAACAAAGAATCGAGAAACTGATATGTTACAGGCATATCAGCTTAAATTAAAAGTAAATGTACATTAGTAATAAGTGAGAAATTATTCTTTAGGTGACCTAAATTTTGAATTGTATAAGAAAGTTTTGGATTCAGAATGAGTGCTTTAATTAGAATACCTCTACATGTAAGTGCAAATAATTTAAAATATAAAGTCTAGACATTTTGATTGATCAATTAATGAATATACCACATTAAAATTCACCTGCTATGTGTTTTAATGAGCCATTTAAAATGTGTGTCAGTTATGCAAATCCCCTCTTCCCACAAAACAAGTTTTTGACAAACTGTCAAAATAAAGTGGACAAAAGCTCGAAACCCCATTTACAAATATTATATAGGCTTCAGTAGCTAAATGAAGCCTTTTTGAAAGTTGGCTAGTGAAAGTTATATTGAACTTTTTGCTACCTCTCTTTCGAAATCTCCGAACGCAATCCAGCCCAGTGCACGTACCATGAATACTGAACAGCACACGTGAGCCGACAATCGGTAGCCACATTTCTTGCAAGAATACACAAGTGATTCAAGACCCTACGGGGAAAACGCAATGGCAGTTATAAATACTTGCACATACTTAGACATCCGTCGTCGGCCAGATATTTTCTTCGCAACAAAATATTTTGTGGTCGAAATTTATAAAGCCACGGGACGGCGCGAAAACCGTTTATTGTATTTTTAGAAACCGTTTTATTCATATCTTACCGCGATCGTCAAAATGCGGAATACCTACCTTTCCGTTCTCATATGCGTTTCCTGCATTTGTGCTTGTTCCGCGGTGCCGGATAGCTATTCCGGAGATGTCCAGAACTCAAATTCATTGGATTTCGGTGCGTGGAATATATGATTTAAGGAATACTGCTAAACAGCTATCTCACTGATAGCTTATATATTCCATTAATTATTTCGGATAGTATGTGTTATAAAAATTGTTGAAGAAGAAGATTGTGACATTTATACGACTTGATATTGAAAACGTTGGTCTAAGGACCAAAAGATGTTAATAATCAAATAAAAAACTCAATAATATTTTACTTATAAATAAAATATTATTTCTCTTACCGACGGTGAAATATAATCTCAGAAAGAACGCTTTTATTTTAAAACTACAATTCTCCGAAGGGTTACCCAAGGCCACTATTTCACCTGAACTTTTCAATGTTTCGGTTATTAACATGCTTTAATTTATATCTTATAATTATATAGGCAATGACAGTGGAGGCTATAACTATAATCCGCCGCCTAACAACAACTATCTTCCTCCGGCCACGCCCGCACCCGAATATCTGCCGCCACCCAACAATAGATATCAATATAATCCACCTCCAAACAATAATTACCTGCCAGCTCCGCCTGAATATGGAGCACCGCCTCAGGGTTATCCCCAATACGGTCCACCGCCTCCTCCTTTCTATAAGCCAGTTCCTCCAATGCCCTATTCGCACGACTCTTGGTTTTTGGAAAAAATAAAGTCCAAAATCAGCTTATATACGCTCGGAAAGATCTTGATAAAGCTTTTGATATTCAAGAAAATTGTAAAGTTCATCGGCTTAATTTTCTTGCTGTTGGTAGTGCCTAAGCTGAAAAACCTTTTTAAAGAGGATATGATGTCTTCGGGGTCCGGTGAAAGTGACGGAATGGAAAGTAAATTTGTGGAAACCGATAAAGGTAAACGTCTTTAAGAACCAATTTGAACGGAAATAATTTTGTTGCTCTTTTCAGATAAATTGGCGCAGCAAATTGAAGATCTGTATGATTTTGTAATAAATTCGATAGAGAATTTCGAAGGACGGAGATCGTGAAGGAAATGAACCAAAATTAGTTTTAAAAAAATTGTATTAAAACCGGATTTGATTATTTATTCGTTAGAGTCTTTCTTATAAATACATTTATTTTAATGTTAAAATCTTTTATTTAATTGCACGGTATCCAGACAGAAGAAAACTGTTCCAAAGCAGTGAGAGAGAGCGAGAGGCAAATAGTTTGGAACAGTCTTAAATAATTTGATGGAGGCAAATACAATACTTTGGAAATTACATAAACATGCATTAAAGAGACATGGAACCAGTGGCCATTATAATGGAGGAGAAGCTGCGATTACCTGTACCAGTTGCATAACAATATGCAATGGACCATTTACGATTGTCCTCCGCATTCTTATTGCTATTTTTATTTTTATTTATTTTTTCGCCCCATGTCTCTTTAATGCATGTTTATGTAATTTCCAAAGTATTTTATTTGCCTCCATCAAATTATGTAAGACTGTATTGCTCTTTTAACTCCTGAATTCGACTTTTCTACGCATTATTGTTCGTGGCGGGATCCATTCTTTGAAATATGTGAAGGGCAGAGCGAGAGGCAAACATCAGGGACAGTCTGTTTTATTAAAATTTTTATTCTTTTCCTCGACGCGTTATGGAAATACTAAAAGTGTGCCTTCAAATAATCTCCTAAATCTTGCACCTTTCTAGTATTTTCGATTCTGAACTGGATACCTACAGACGTAGGGGATAAGCTGTTCCAAACTATTTGCCTCTCGCTCTCTCTCACTGCTTTGGAACAGTTTTCTTCTGTCTGGATACCGTGCTTAAGTAATAACAACATAAATATAACGGTTTAAAGTTTAAAAGGGATAAAAACTAATTATTTTATCGGCTTCAAGTTTTTATGCAGTATATTTAGAGTGTTGCATGTAGTAGACAAACTTTTATTTAGTATATTTTAAAGCCGTTGGTATATTTAAGCGGCCAAGCCACAGTCATACCCATTTTAAGTCCGATCAGATTTTTGTGTGATCACCTCAAAGATTTCTCTTACCTGCAACACCTGTTACTGCAACATAATGCTGCGGTTAATATTCATAGTTATCGTAAGCGTTTGCTTCGGTAATGTTACTACCCAGGAGTTGCGGCGTGTGGACGACACCGAGTTGATTCAACTCCTTACCGGCGAAAGCAACGTTGTGGTTTTATTCAGTAAGTACACAAGCTATATACATATCTATAAAGTCCAGCCTACGTGGACATAGATATGTTTGTATATGCACCGGCTAATGGTCGCCTATTTATGGTTAATACATATACACAACTTGCAGACACACACAAAAACAATTGCAAACTTTGCTTTGAGTACGAAAATGTGGTCTCGAAGATACATCCGCAGCTGAAGGAGACTTTATCCGCCATTGTTGTCCAGTCGGTAGATAGCAACTTGGTGTCCATCTACGATCCCAGTAAGGAGCCCGCCCTGGTGTTCTTCAGACGCGGAATTCCTATCCTTTATCATGGCGAGGTGAACGAGGACGAGATCCTGGACTTTTTCAACGACAACCTCGAGCCAGCGGTTAAAGAGCTGTCCGATGACAACTTCGAGCATCTCACACAGGCCTCGACGGGGGCCACTACCGGGGACTGGTTTGTCTTCTTGTAAGTTATGCGTCATGCGTTAAGGTCGATGTTGTCTAAGCGCAGCGTCATAAAATATCCAAGTATGTATCTATACCTACACCCACTTCTAGTTATTCCGCCGAGTGTACCGTCTGTCAGCGACTCTATGCCGTTTGGGAGTCCGTGGGAGGAAAGCTTAAGCGAAAGCTGAACATCGCTCGGATGAACAGCTTGGAGTCCGGCATCTCAACGGCCAAGAGATTGGGTGCCTTAGAAGCCCCTGCTTTTATTTTGTGAGTACTGCCTAACTTATTACAATTACGAAATGATTTTTAATGAATAAATCTTTATAGCTTGAGGCAGGGAAAAATGTACAGGTACATGGCCAAGCAGTACACTCCGGAAGCCTTTGTCCAGTTCGCGGAGAAGGGATATCTCACTCAGAGCCATCCTCAGCCAGTGCCGGAGATACCGAGCGCCGTGTAAGTTTTTTTTTTTTTTCATAACTCCAGTTGCTCTTGCACATCTCCATCGATCGAATATTAAACTGAAAGTCCGATTATGACAATTTTATAGGGATTTGTGAGAGACTCATGCATGTTTTTAGTAAGTGAGCCAAGTTAAATTTTTAATTAATATGAGTTCAAACTAATTTCAATAATTGTATTCAAGTTAATTTAACAATTAATAAGTTTCTAGCCCCGGTGAAAGGTTACATATAACGTTCAAGTCGGGAACACTCGACATCAAATTTGATTTTAAACAAAGATCCAAAATATCAATGGAAATATTAATCATAACCTTTGTAAATTATCCATAAAATAATCATTAATGTATATAAAAAATTATAATCTATACGGACCCCCGACAACTCCTGGTTTCAGAAGATCGACTTTAATCCCACAAAAACATTTTTTAAATTGAAATCCCGATTAAGACGCACTAAATATTAAATTCTCATATCTTTCAGAAACGAATTTTTGGGTCCTCTTCAAACTTATTTCAAAGCTGAAAACATCCAATCTCTGGCGGCTGTGGGAATTGTCTCATTGGTTGCCGTTATATATCTTGTTAAAAAATTAACGAAACTATTCAGTTCGGAAGCAGCAGTAAAAACTAAAAATAAGTCAAAGTAAACATTTACCAAACTGGGAGTCTTTTGTTCGGAAAAAGTGCCTTATAAAAAAGTAAGGTAAATGTTCCTAGGGTTTCGTGAGGGAAGGGCTAAAAAAGGCTATAAAGCCTATTCTAGGAGAAAAAAGTAAAAAATAAACCACAAGTATTAATATAATAAAGAGAAAGGAAATAATAACTCAAAAATTAAAAAACCCAAAATTTAGCGCCTAAAAAGCGAGCCTCAGCACTGGAACGACGGAATAGAAACAGTCGATTTATCGGGATGTTTTCAAAATTTTCGATCGTTTCTATGGCAGCTGTAGTATGCTGATCTAAATATGTTATGAAGTCGGAAATGTCTGCTTTACTGACTGCTAACTTCTGACTGAAACAATTTTGCTTTCAAGGTTATAATAAATAAATTGGCATACATATATAACTCTTATAGTTAATTGTACTTATTTGGCAAAGTTTTAAAAACATCGGTAGCGCAAAAAAATTATCGATGTTTAAAAAAAATTAAAGACATCGCTGCACCAATATGTCTCCACCTCTAATCAAAACGTACTTCCGATCAATATCCCAGAGTGTTTATTATTCCGGAATGAATATTTAACAAGCCAATTGATTAGCTTTTAGCCGAACGAAAATATTTGTGAGGGCGCGCGTTCGTTCAGGTTCGGGTTAGCTCAAGCTAGCAATCTAGCCAATTGATTTGAGTGCGATGATAATTGTTTGGCGTGGAACACTCAATTTGAAACATCGTTTCGTTTCCTAGCGCGTAATTCTCGCGTTAGTTACCATCGATTCCTTCGCTTCTTGGGGTTTTTGACGCTCGCACCCTTCTGGGAATTGTTTTATCATATTGCATCTCGGGTAATTCACTCAAAACACAGGCTGCTATTTATATTCGGATTCGTGCAAAAAAGTTGCTCACCAAATCATTTGACGGCAGAAGGTCTTAGTATATATATATACGCTTATATGTATTTGTACATGAGTGAGAGCGTGAGAGGGATCGAGAGAGCAGCAGCAACAGTGTTGCCAGGTATAAGCTAGATCTCAGCTAAAATTTAAACAAAATTAATTTATAAAAAACAGGCCAGAATACAGCATTTAGAGTATTTGAGTGGATTCTGTTACTCCTCTTCAGCATTAGCCAACGGAAAGAAAAAGTTTTACCTGCCAAAAACAGAAACCATCAGAAAAATAGAAAACGATCCGATATTTTTATGGCGTAAAACATATATTTTATAAAATAAATAATTGATATCCCGACTACGTCGTTTGCAAATTGAAAAAATATGTTTTTCCAGTATGCTAGATCTAGCAAAGAATAAGCCATGCTGGCAACACTGTTCGTTATTGAATTGAGTTGATATTTCGGCTGTGTGCTTGCTATATATTCGCTTGTAGTCAAGCGCACATGAGTCAGATTAATATTTTGCTTTTGTTCAGTTCAGTTGCTGAGGCCGAAGATACTCAGATACTCGCTGCCAGCCGAACCGTACTGAAGTCGACTACTCATGTGCGTACTCACGTATAAAGCAGTTAAAAATGTGCAAACATACTACCATATGTATGTGGTGAAGAGTGCCAGCATTAATCGCATTTTTCTTCTGCACGACGACTAGAAAAATCGCGTGAAAACGGCGGAACTTAATGTATTGTGTAAGTTCATTGGCGGTGAAAGATGAAAAGTGTCATTCCTAAAAATACACCTCGTCGTCGGGAATAAGTCGCATAAGGTCGGTCTCGGTAGCATAGCCAGTCGCCACAAAGGAAGCATAGTGCGCAGCAGGGCAGCGCCATCATGACAGTGACTAACTCACCACCCAAAAAGGCAGCCCAAGTACAGAAAATCGATATTCTAGTCGCGCTGTAACGCCGTGCAAGAGTGCCTACCTGAGCTCAGGCACAAAGGCAGCGAACCGAGCCGCGAGCCGCGAGCCGCGACATTAGTATACCGAAAACCTTCTTCCGCTCTGAAGATTCAGATACAGTACGCTGGCTGGACTATGCCCATATCAATAGCATATCGTGTAGCTCCGCAGCTGCGAAACAACCATCTGTGATACGTGTACCTAAAACTAAACATAAAATCATACATGAAAGCCTAGAGTTTCCGAAATGAACTAGCCTGAACCGATCGCTACTGCTTCTGGGAAATTAACCATGCGTCTTGTCCGCAGTAAATGTTGTCAACGTGATGTATCCGACTATCTGACCACCAGCTCCTCCTCCACCTCCTCCACAACGCACACCGAGGTCCACTCCAAAAATATCTTTACGCGCTACTGGGACGACCACATAAAAATGAAAGAGTCAACGAGCGAGGAAAAGGCCAGGGGCAAACCCACCGCCTCTACGGTAAAAGCAACACCAACACCTGCCAAAAACACCACCACTACTACAACTACTCAGAGCGTCACCTTCGTCCGGAGCAATGCACCAGCTGTTTGCGACGCCAACGGGAATCCCAGGGCGGCTGAGAGCGAATGGACATTCCCCCCAAAGGCGCCAACTCCGCACATCTACAATTGCCTGAGCCCCGTAAGTGCCATCCCAATCACCAGTTCCCCAACTATCCCGTGCAGATTATCGTGGCGCAGGATGACGTAACGGTTATTAGATACTCCCCGGGTGACCGCCCATATAGTATAGAGCTCCTAGTGTGGGTTTGCTCGTGGCTAAGTCTGTGTCTGTGTGCGGCAGATAAAGAAGAAACAAAAATTATTTGCACTCCAACACAATTGCCGTCTAAATCATTAGTATGTATGAAAGTATGAACGGACTTACGGACATTTTGACTGTAGATTTATGGGCCATAAACTGGGCGCATTCAGCATTCATAAGATTCGGTTTTAACGGTCATTGTGGCGGCGATAAGATCGGCTGAGAGATCGCTTCAGCAAATATGAATGACTGCTGGAGGGGTGGGATATGATATCCGCGAATCTTTAGTTACCATCTGAGTTCGTTTCGTATTTTTTCTTTGTTGTTTTTCGACATTTCCGGGTTTTACTTTCACCTTAATTGTTAACCTTGTTAGATGTTTTTTTTTTTCAAACATTTGCTCATCAGCTTACGGGAAATTTTGATTCAAAGAACCCTGGAGGTCGCTTCCGAATAGTACTACATTCAGAGAATTCCAAAACGATTCGAATGACGTAGAACTTGAGTTTGGCGATAAGCGAAAACCGGACTGGAAGCTCACAAAGTAAACAAGAAAGAACCCATCTATCGAAAGGCCTAGTCTTGAACTTAATCTTAGGGCAACCCATTAACAGAGCCCATACATCAAAATAAAAATTGTACTGGGAATTGAACAGAGTTTACTATTGATAAAGGTGGGTTCCTTTCGCTATTTTTGGAGTAGCAACGTGTTGTTAAATCACTTTTACTGATTAAGATAAGGTTTTTCCAAGAAGCTCGCCAAGTTGTTTAAGTCTTGAGGGTTTTATGTCAAAATACAAAATACTCAATTATTAACTGCTATATTTCTGAGACATTTTATCTAATCAACAATATTCTTCTTACCTTCCAGGATATGATGGCGGCAAGTGATAAAAACAGCTTTAAAGGTTTTCGCAAGCAATTCAGTGGACGGTTTAAGCGCTTAGTAACTCGAAAAGTGGAACACACTCCAGTGATACCTCCAGAATTGAAGCCGCAACTTAAAACAATTTACGTTTATTAACTTAAGATGCAACGACTATTTGCAAGCACAAGTGTTTTCCTCAATGTCTACATACGTACACCAACCACCAATAGGAACACCACCACGACCTGTGTATCTATAAATGGCAGGAAACATTAGTGATAGGAAAAGCAAGATATTTTTAAGTTATCATAATACCATTCTGATTGACAATTTTAAGTATTCAGCGATTCGTGCGTATTGTTAGGCTCAATAAAAGATGAGAACATTTCATAAGACAGACGGCGACAACGTTTTAATGGACTCGGCTTCCTGGGTTATCAACTAGACATATCACATAAGTTTTGCGTCAACTTTAATGCTAATTTTCATTGATGTTTCAACGATGTCCTATTTGTGTTAAACTTCCAACCCACATATGTATGTGCTTACCAAACTTAAACAGTAAAGAGATGTAACAAGAGTTCCCTCTTTGCGTCCCAACACTAAATTGTATTTAAATTATGATTAAAGTTTAAAAAGAATACAGCCTGTGTACAAATTATTTACGTTTGGATGTCTACAAGGTTTGGTTTCCTTTCAGAAAATTCTGAATTCATGAAGAAATGTAATGAAATGATTGTCTATTGATTTTTTCTTTGAAGCAAAAACAAAGTAGCTTCCTTGAAAATTTAAAAACACTATAAATAAATAAATACTGCAGTTTGCTTAGAATTTAATAAAATAAAATGTAGACAACTTTCAAAACCCACTAATATATACTTGGATATACTTTTGTTATATTTCATTACTTAATTTTACATATCCTTTTTTTTATATCTTTACAATTAAAACAAGTTATGCGAAACAGTGAGAAAAATAAAGAATTTTCTGCTACTATCATGCTCAAAGAATGTAGCCACGATAAGATTAAGGTAACAAAACAAAGTGGATATGCCACGTTGAGTGTATATTTTGGAAAAATTCTTGGATGATCGAAAGAGAACCCATTGTGAATGCCCGCGGATACTTTATCTTAGCATGGTCTTTTTGGATAGTTTTGGAAAATAAATCAATTACGTGTGAGTGTCAAGCTTAAAATTCCAGGTAGCAAACCATTTAAATCTGAAATTACAGGATCTCCGGATCTACAACTTATTTTAATCCAGGTGGTTTGTTACCAATAGAAAAAAAAAACTAAAAGTGGCCGCATAGTAAGTCACACTACTTGATGTTTATCGATTTGTTATATTCGAAAAAAAAAACGTAATAATTAAATAAAATTCTTATTTTATTTCAATCTAAACATACATATACACAATCACACGTCTCTATATACAAAGTCAAGTACTCGTATAGTTCCAATGAGCGGAGACGCGGTCAACAGTCATAATCATCTACGTTAGTTCCTGGTTTGTTGTGCTTGAGGTGGCACTGCTGCCTGTGCTGCGTCGGGTACCAGTCTGTTTAGGGTCTCTATTGCTGGGTCCGGGGCCGCTGTCGCTGCTATTTGGTTGGGGCACTGCTGTCTCTTGGCTGGGCTTGGCGGATTCCTGGACCTCCTGGTCAGGTGCTATATCTGTCTCTCGACGAGTCTCGTTGCGGGTACCTGACGACGCTTGGTCCTCCTCATCTGAGGCCTCCATGCTGGAAATCAAAGGATTCATCTGGTGCAGAGGGTAGAGCGAGAAAATTTAATACACTCTACATTGTTGCTTGGCTAGGACTCACCTGATTCCGGCGTTGTTTGAACTCGGTTAATTTATGTCTACGCTCCTCCCTCATTCGCGTAAGTCGCATTAACAGGGAATAGTGTTGCTCCACGCGATGCAAACACGTTTTACATATGGTTTTAGGCAATGGATCAGTCGGAGATATCTGTAGGAAAGGATAAGAAGTTACTTAGCGCTGCTCCCTAAACAGGCTTTCGTTGGGCTTGTTGTTTTGCAAAAGCCGCTTTGCCCAATGGCTTTTCGGAGTCACGTACAAAGGCGGTAAAACTGTGGACCAGGATACCCTTCACCCCTAAGAACTCCAATTCTTGGCAGGACTCACGGTTATTGGGAGGTAGCCGTTGATTTTCTCAACAAGACACAGACGTTGGCCATGATCACCATAAATATGTATTACTGTTCGGTGCATTTCGGAGCAGAGTCGGCACAGGAATCCGGATATACACGCCTTTTCGATGCTGCCCATGGCTGATGATTCGGTTGTCCTGCCAAAGTCCTCGCAACTGATGCTATATCGGTTAATTCAGAGAGCCAACAAAAACAACTTTCCAAAAATGTATTGTATTAATACTTTTCGGATACTATGTGTTGTGTTGTGTACATATGTTGTCACACAAGGGTTGTATTTCCGATTACAGCAGCAGGCAGGTTGCCAACTTGTTTTTCGGTGCCTCCTAGACAATTCGATAGTTCAATAAAAACAGCAGATAATTGCACTTTCCATTCTGCTGCACTTATTTCCAGCTGGGGAAAACCATATGATTTAACTATTCTGTTGTGGAATTGGAACAGATAAATATAAGTAGAGTCAAAGTATTAAATTAAGCCGCTTTGTCGTGCTAATTAATACGATATGGGATAAGTGAAAATGAGCTTAAGTTTAAAAAATCCAGGTATATGAGGGATTTTTTATCTCTAAAATACCACTTACCTTTTATTAACAGAAGCGGACCATGCGGAATTAGAACAAAGAGATATTTCTCAATATATTCAACAGCGATATAGCATTTTTCTTTCGATGTATCGGGAATAGGAACAATTAATAGAGTAGTTAATAGTAACTTTACCGTAAACCCCAAAAACTGTGAAGAATGGGAACAGGTATGAATTTGATATTGATATATGTATTTATTCTTAAAAATATTAATCTACTGATCTTATAAGCTAAAGTGTGCAAATGGGTTTACAAAAATCTTACAAGTGTTCTACACAAGAAATTATCATGTAAGAAACGCCTGAAGTGTCTCGAAAGATATTGAGGCATTATTTATAGATTTACTACTTGGTACTGAGAAGCTTTTAAAATTAGTACACTGTGGAAAACCAGGATCTATCATAAGAAGTGATTGGGTTTTTTGATTTGACAACCCAAAGAAAACCTCGCCTTGGACCTCAAAAGGTATTTTAACTTTTACATTGGGCGATCTCTGGATGGTGTTCAAAAGTTCCATATGACACGTATTGGCACTTTCGCCAAAAAACACTCCATCCAAATCATTATCGGGAATGATTTGAAACTGGGGGATTCCCGCGTTATTCAAAATTTTGCAGGTGAACACGCATTTCTTGCGTGGGTCCTTTGGATGTGCGTAGATTCTAGTGGCCACATAGCCAACTGGGTAGATCCAATTTTCGTTGTGAAAGTTGGGATTCACCGAAATTATCTCGCCAAGAGAGTGCAGCAATATACTGTTCAAGTTCATGGGAAACGCAGACTTCTTTTTTCGTACTATAGCCAGACTTTTAGACTTATCCTCAATGGGTTTCTTTTGAACAACCACTGGTTTGTTTTTTTTCGTTCCTCCAATATTCTCAGTAGTCTCGATTTTTCCGTTGGTAACAACCGGGCGGGAACTGTTTGGTTTTTCCAGGCCCTCGTGAAACATCAGTCGTTCAATCAAGTAGAGCCTCTGGCTTCTGGACCGTGATAACTCAGCCTGAAGGTGACAAATCTCATCAGTGAGGGAAGCGTTCTCCTAAAAAGGTTAAATAGCACATAAATTATCACTCTAAGAAACTGCAATGATTATGCACATATGTTATATTTGTTCTTGTACGAATTGCGGCGTCAAATATACCAAAAAAATCGTGTTTTTTGTCACTTACCAGCACATAGCCCTTAATGGAGCGCTTGAGACTATCGTACCTCCGCTTATACTTCAAATTCATGGTTTTTTAACTTACAAATATAGCGAAAACCACCGACGATGTGAAAAAGTGTTGTTGTCGGTGGTTTGTTTTGGTTATCGGACCACTGGGTTGCATGGATCAAGCTATCGAAAATTCAGTTTTGGTATATAATACTTCAGGAAAATACAACGAAGTATTGGTTTTCGGTATTTTTATTTATTTACTTGAACAAACATAATCTAATCTTGATTGATTTGTGAAAATTAAGTTTAAAAATGTCACTTCAAATATTGGCACCTGCAATAGAGAATGGCGTTTTTTTAATGCAAAAATAAGTGTTTAAATTTAAGGAGTTCAAAAGTACCCATTTACCTAATCCCAATCTAATGAAAAATCTCATAATAATAATAACAACCTTGCAAAGGACACAGTTATGCTGAAAAAAGGTAAATTCTGGCGCTCAGAAGCAAGGATATTTGAGAAACTAAGGTAAGTAAACGCTATGAAATCTAAAATCTGTGGTTTTCAGTTGGTAAGAAAACCAACCATAGTTTTATTGCGTAGAAGAACCTGTCTGCAAGGTGTCTTACCACTTTTACCAATTAGGCCTAAGAGTCTTGCCTTTGTATGCGTGTCAAAGAAGTCATTCTTGAATGAACTTAAATCTTATCTCTCATTAATTTCCAATCTAATCTGATTCAATGCATTTTCAAATGGGCATTTTCTAAACATAAACAATTATATAGGCCCGAAAAAAACCCGTCGATCACCATGGTAACAAGCGGATGTCTATATGTTTGTTTTTTTTTACGTTTCTCCCCCCTTCCTTACTTTCGCCCAATGTTAGTGTGAGCCACCAAACATACTTATTTATATATGGAGGTAGATTTAATGTGATAGTGTGTACGGAAGAGCGTGCGAAATGCCACTGAGAAAAATCTACGTCGGAGTTCTCTCTGCTTTATGAATCACATCGTTTGTTCGGCATTACAAAGCCGTTAGTATGTTTTTGCACTTCGCTGACACTTGTTGGATTCTGTGTGCTGCTCCTTGGAAAATAAACAACGGCCTCACAACATGGACGAGGAACAGATGTGGAAGGGGTTTTTCTTTAAACTCCAAGAACTTAAAATGAATCCTCCCACGGAGCACGAAACACAGTAAGAGTGTAGCCCCCACACACCTATTCATAGTTAATAAAAATTCGCGTCAGTTCGTAGACATGTGTGTTGGTTTATCTCACCGAATAATACGAACATTTATGGAGCACGAGCACAGTGTGTCATAAGATAAATTAAATCTTTGAAAGTCGGATAATCATCTGTGTGCGTAAAGCGACGAAAGTGATGTAAGGGGGGGATCCGAGTCCAAGCCCGAGACCAGATCGATTTTATATACTACACAAAGTGGCAACATGAGTCAGGTTGCGGGGAATTTTGTAACCCGGCATTGGGCTGGAGTTATCCACAAATGAGTGTACTTTTTCCGGCAAACATTATCAAATATTTATTCTAATACACAATAATGACTAATTACTTGAATAATACGACCCTAACAAAAAAGGCGATGTTAGCAATAGCAACTCAAAAAGCAAATATAAAATATCACAAGGAATTATTTACTTATTCTAATTGATTTTTTTCCTTCCAGGCTGCAGGATGTCGACGATGGATTCTTCGAAAAGTTCGGTGCCCTTCTGCGACAGAAATCTCAGATCGATGAGGGTGTTCTCAAGAGTTCTCTGGCTCCTTTCGGCGAAAACGGGGAGGAGGAATCCGACGAAAGTCCTGATGGCACACTTCAAGTTAGCCAGGATCCAGAATGCTCCAGCATCGACACCTTTACGACCGAAAGTGAGCCGGCTTCCGTTTCGGATAAATATATTAGTGAAAGCGTTTTGGATTCAGCTCCTGTAATGAATGTACGTATTTTTTTGAGTTTGGATTGTAATTTATCCAGTGAGCTAAGGGGTATTTAATAGAGTGAAAAATTCAGAATCTAATATGCAATCTTTGAATTATAGGCATATTTAACGAACTGGGACTAAGATTAATATTGAAATTGTTCGGACAGACTTTGTTCTGTATCATCATCATTATCAGTGATTTTTTTGTTTTTTATACCCTTGCAGGTTATTATAATTTTATTGTAAAGTTTGCAACGCAGTGAAGAAAACATTTCCGACCCTATAAAGTATATATATTATTGATCGGAATAAACAGCCGAGTCGATCTAGTTCTGTCCGTCTGTCCTTCCGTCCGTCCGTCCGTCCGTTTCTACGCAAACTAGTCTCTCAGTTTTGAAGCTATCTGAATGAAACTTTGCAGGCAGTCTCACTACTATACAAGTCGGAACGGGCCGAATCGGGAAACTGTATCATATAGCTGCCATAGGAACGATCGGTAAATTTTAATGAAAAAAATTATAACTTTGCCAATTTTTAAGAGATTTGCATAAAATTTTAGATCTGACCATTTGGTATTTAGAATTTCGATTTTAATTTTATCAAAATCGGACAACTATATCATATAGCTGCCATAGGACCGATTGCAAAATTTTGAGAAAAATATCTAACTGGCAACATTTATTTTATGACAGTACCCGAGAAAGCGAAAAAGTCGGAACATTTTTTTCTTCTTCTAATTACTGCAAGGGTATTTAAACTTCGGCATTTCGAAGTTAGCTTCCTTTCTTGTTTTAGCTAGTTTTTACTTTGTTTGAATTAATCCGATGATTATTATGAAGACAGTTATGATTTTTTTTTTCATTTTTCTTAATTTACTGTCCTTTTGTAAATTGTTTTAAATGTTGGCGGTTCCGTTCTGATGCATCAATGAAACAATTGAAACGAATGAATTTTCGGTATTCCCGCGACTTAGTTACTATAGTTACCCGGACACATAATCCTGCTTGTGGACATGGTAATCCTCTAAGCATGGTCACATTGTGGGCCATTGCGAGACCTCCACCAGCTTAGGAAATCCCGCGATAGGTCAGTTCTCTAGCTTGCAGCGGAGCATAACGATCCAATGCCCGTTGTCGTGCAATGTTTTATCTTATACCAACATTTTGCTGTTCGCATGTTTGCCGTCTGGGAAGGTGTATCTGCTTATAATTGAGCCGTTGAGCAAATTAAGTGGTGTCATAGAAACGGTCGAGCAATAAACAAATGAATTTGCCAGCAGCCTATACTTATAGGCTATTCCCGAGGACCGTGTAAACAGACTCAATAATGTATACTGACAGCATAAACAAGCAATGGCTGCGGAAAAGGCAAACATTCGCTCGGGCTGGCCAATTGAATGGGGAGAAAAGCTTAATGTACTTTAGGAAATTTTTTTTTTCATTACCACCTTGAGCTTTTTCCTTTCGGGTGTCCAAAAATAAAACATTTTCTCTTAAGATCGCCTTATTATTGCTCACAGACACTGCCCAACCGCCGTGTACATATGCACGAATACACTCGACTATTTAAATCGAATTGAGAGCAGCATACACTTTTTATCTCATGGTCAACGTCAAGATATTTCGGATATCGCCAAGATTTTCGAGACCGGACGCTGACCGTAAAGTACTTAGATACAGACTCTTTGCTCAAGCGGTTGGGAGTGGACGACGGAGTGCCTCCTTCTAGATCGATACAGTGTCCGTGATTATCCGTTCTCTTTGCGTGCTCAGATATGTGCGTCCATTTCCATTCCGGATTGTTTTGTGCCAAAAGTTTCTCCAGCCATTAATAAGAACACACACACATTTAGTGGACTGATCAGTTAGTTAGTTGCAACCGTTGATCATGAGCTACCTGTCGTTACCACGTGTTCTGAGCAAGTTCGGTTCCCAAAACCCGTCTAACCATAGTTCGAAAACCAATAGCCTCACGCGATCCCGCTCCCGGACCGGATGCGAGGAGAACCGACTGCCGATAAAGGCATCCTCGATGCAGTCACTGAAGGAGCCGATACAGCGACGAATATTAAATCGAAATGGCAGCATCTCCAGTCGGCATTTTCGGGGTGTCCACAAGCATTTACTCGACTCCCATGCGAAGGAGGTTTGCCATTCGATGACCGTAAGTAAAAGTCCTCTTGTGTGATGTGCCAGGTGTGTTCTGTTCCATAATGAAAATCCGGAGCGGGCTCTCTGAAAGTTTTTTTTTAATATTATGTGTTTATTCTCAGTGCCTAGGTAAACAAAGCGAAGCGGTTGTATAAGTTCATTGATATGAGATTGTTGTTGAGTCATTTGAGTTAATATTTCTGAATTTTATATACACACAGTTTGGTATTTTGGCCAATACAGAACGTCTTGTGTTTGAGGATTGTCAGCAATTGAAATTGAAGAAAACATAATTTATGGACTAGTTCTGTGAGCCATCTTGTGTGCTTTCCTTTTAAAGAGTACATATATTAATGGGAAGATTGATTTGCCGATTTTTGCTGAGTCAATATTTAGGTTTTTTAGTTTTCCTAAACTATTCCAGCATGACATCAGTTGTGTCTGTGTTTCAGCATTTTCCTGATGAAGTATTTAAGTTTTTGCAAACATTTACGATTACTGGAATTTGCTGATATTTGCTCAAGCGTTGACCTTTAGATTTTAATTGAATTCTATTTTTAATTGATTCAAATTAAAATACCCCGTTAAATGTGGCTTTTCTCAAAGAAACTTATTTTCCGGTTTGTCTTAAAGGGATTTTAGGAGTGGTTCGGTCCAGAATTGCGTGCTGTTACAAATTAAGCTCATTTCTTCATTTCCAACTCTTCTTTTAGGTTACAGACTTGTATGAGGAGATATTATTTGAAATCTACAACAATATTGGCTGTGAAAACAACGATGAATGCACAGGCAATCTGGTTGAGTTCGTCCAAGATGCATTCAAAATTTCAAATGCCACACATTTGGAAATTAGCGAGGCAGCCAGGCTCAAGGAACCGCCCAATGTTCGATTAAATGTGGAGATAATCAAGGCCGAGAACTTGTTGTCCAAGGATTCCAATGGCCTCTCAGATCCCTTCGTGACGCTTTACCTAGAATCGAATGGCTCCCATCGGTATAACTCATCGGTTAAGCCTGCCACATTGAATCCTATCTGGGAGGAGCACTTTTCACTGTGAGTTTGGATTTTTAAAGGGATGTGTTAAGTGAGTGCTTACTAATATACTAAATCGAAAATTCATCTTTCCAGGCCTATTGCCGAAAATGCTCGGGATGAAGTTCTTATTGTTGAAGTCTGGTAAGTGTTTATTTGATTTGAAAAAGATCCCTTAACAATGCACTCATTCATGTCAAGATATTTAGTTTTATAAAATCACATAACGAGGAATAGTAGGTTTTATGGTCTGAATCAAACTAAAAAAAAAAAAAGTATGGCATCTGAAAATATAAAATTATATAATTTATTATTCAAAAATTTTGGAAATTCTGTAGCCTTAATTTTTAAAATAAAGTAAGGAAAGTAGTTTTGTAGTTTAAACTAGCATGTACATATATCTTATTGTATACTGAACTTGAAAAATACATAAGTATATTATAATTAATTACCTTCTTTTCAGGGACTTTGATGCCGCCGAAACTGTCAAGGAAAAGGTCAACAAAATTCTTGATGTCAAGGGCGTGAAGGGACTTAGCAAATTGATGAAGGAAATAGCCGTGACAGCTTCATCGGGCAAGCATGATAACGAACTAATAGGCAGAGCTGCAATCACACTCAAGGTATTGTCCTAAATTTAAATTTTTCTATCCATAAACTAATAAAATGTTATTTTTTAGAGCATACCCGTCTCGGGACTAACCGTCTGGTATAATCTGGAAAAGGGTAGCAAGGGCCGGAGTCGAGGATCCCTTCTCGTGAACCTAGCACTGAGCGCGGAGAAGAACAAAAGCGTGGCCGTACAGGAGCACAAGAACCTTTTAAAACTCCTGCTGATGTACGAGCTAGAAACGTCCCAGGTTGCCAACTACTGGTGGAGCGGCAAGTTCAGTCCAAACGCCGAGCTCATTCGCTCTCAGCATGCTGCTCAGAGTGGACTAACGCCGTTCGATTGCGCCCTTAGTCAGTGGCACGCCTACAGTACCATCCACGAAACACATAAGCTTAACTTTACGCTTTTCAATTCGATTCTGGACGTGCTGGTGCCGGTGATCAATGGCCTGCAGAATGATTCCGAGGATATGAAAACATTCTGGGATGGAGTAAGACGACTCCTGCCCTCCTGCTTTGCCGTGCTGCGAAAATTAAGGTCTCGGCACACGAGTGAGAAAAACATAATAAGGGCACTAAACGAAGTCCTGGATATTCTGAAGAAAATCAAGGAGTTCGAGGTGCCGGAGAGTATAGACATATTTCCTAAATCAGTGTACGGCTGGCTGAATGAAACCGAGGAAACATGCAATATAGACACTGCCATTGTGGACGCTATTAGCACAGGGACAAAAGAGTGGCTGGAGCATATAGTCGAGGGCAGCAGGCAGTCCAAGAACCATGAAACGGACGACGAAAAGCTGCAATACATTATAAAACTCATACAAATGGTGCGGTCTGACCTTCAGCGTGGTATGGAGTACTACGACAAAATATTTTACCAGTAAGCTCCACTTTTTTAAATATATCGTAAATATAACTTATTTGTGTCAATATTTTCAGCAAAATTCAACTCAACTATTCCGCAATACTCTACATATTTTATGACTCAAAACTGGCCGAGATTTGTAAATCAATTATTATAGAAGTGTGCAATAACATTAAGAGATTGGATGTGCCGGATGATCAGTTCGAATATCTGCCAAACATTGAGAATGTGAATATGGGAACGACTCTTTTTGAAGTCTACTTAATACTCAAACGATACGTCCAACTGGGTAAAATCTAAATAAACCTGGGAAGAGCTTCTTGGTTATATATTGCTTTGTTTATCTTTTAGGTGAATCGATGTGCTCTGAGACCTTGGAATTGGCCAGCTTCTACCCCTGGTTCGAGAGAGGTGTTACTCACTGGCTAGATATTTCCATAATTAAGGCTTTAAATCGTATTCAAAAGGCTATTGACTTGGATCAGCTTAAGGCTGTCGACGAGACCGTGAAATACAGTTCTTCGGCTGTGGATACCCTTTCCATATTCTACCAAATTAAGATCTTTTGGCAACAACTCGACTGGCCGGAAGTCGAGGGATCCTACATATTTGTAGCCAAGATTGTCAATGTAAGTGAAAAAGTGTTGAAATAATATGCATTTTAAATTTATATATATTTTATTTCCAGGATCTGTGTAGGTGTTGCATATTTTATGCCCAACAAATGTCACGCCGGGTCGAAAATATTCATTTAGGTGATAACAACAAGAATTTCGGTAAGTAAATCATTAGATTTTTTTTTTTTTATTAATTATTTTAACGTTTGCCTTATTTCTCTTAGTTTTGTCCGAAGAATGGTGCATAGCCATTAATAATATGGACTACATACGCCAGAGCTTACCTTCTTTCATAAAGGTAGGTCTTACAATGAAATTAAATATATCGAGACGGAAATATTGGAAAATATATATTTTTTTACATTAGGAACTCAACATCGATGATATCATTAAGAGATTGGGAGAATATCGCACAAATTTGGAGGCTGAACGATGCGCCACGACCATCAAAACTGTCATCGAAAACGCACTGGACACCGAACGGAATCAGATCGTCGAGCTCATTGAGATTGTGGCTCGCAAAATGGCACCACCGATTAAACGTTACCTGGCCGAGGGCGCGGAAGTCCTCGCCAAGGACTCTAACTCCATGGAACAGCTGATGATGTATTTGGAGGGCTCATTAACGACGCTATACGATTCCCTAAACGAAGTTAACTTTGGCAGGATACTAGATGCCATTTGGTCAGAGTTATCCATTATTATGTATGACCTTATACAATCCAATCTTGATGTAGGTCACTTACCTAAGTAATCTCAAATAGTAGCTAAAAAATGTATCTTCTTTTCTTATTTTAGAAACGACGACCACCAGCATTCTTTCAAAATTTAAGCAACACCCTGCAGACCATGATTGATTGCTTTAAAATGGGCAGCATTGCAGCCTCTGACGTAAAAATTCTGTCCAACATTCAGAATAGATTGGAGCTGTATTCCATGGAAACAGCAGATCTTATTCATCAGTATTATATGGAGCGCTTGGAGAACCAAAAAAACCAGGACTCGTCTCCCTTTGGTCAGCTCACGGTGATGGCTCAGTTAACTGATTTCGGTATATTGGTAAGTGTAAAGATATTTATTAATTATAAAGAAAGTTCTATAAGTTTTTGCTTTTGCCTAGTTAACTATTTTAAATGCGCGCAACTTGCTCTCCATGGACTCAAATGGTCTCGTAGATTCATTTGTCAAGGCCAGTTTCATGCCCACAAGTCGATTCAACGATTTATCACCAGTGAAAACCAACGTTCACAACAAAAATTGTTTTCCCCTCTACGACCAGGAGTTTCGTATGTAAGTAGTAACTTTTTATTTAAACGAAACAACGATTGTAGTTCCAATCTTCCACAGAAACTTGAGTGAGCATCAGCGTAATGCCAAGAATAGCCTGATAGTATTTAGTATCAAGGATAAAGATCTATTCGGGATGTCCAGTCAATATATAGCAGAATGCTATATTTCATTCGCCGATCTCGATGCACTGCAAGGCGAACAAATAATGATGAATTTATCCAGGCCAGAATACACAGGTAAGCGCTTTAAGTTTTAAAACTTTTTAACTTAATTTATAAATTAATTTCTTTTTAAGATTCCGAATCCCTGCGAGCTCTGGAATACAGACTAGGTGATAAACAGGCTAAGGAATTCCTGAAAAAACTAAAAAACAGATCCTTTTCTTAAGAAAATTGTAAAAAAATACATTGTTGTAAACTAAAAGCAATAAAAATATATTTTTATATTTTTTAAAGCGATTAAATTGAAAAGCTTCGAGTTTTGGCTTATTTAGTGCATTTTTTGAGTTGCTGGAACGAAATATCTACAAATAAATAAAAGGTTTGTTCATGTACTTTTTATTGGAACAGAAACCAACATGGCATTTTTAGGTATAAATACATAACACTCACTTTTTACGATTAAATAGTGATCTTTTTGAATTGTTTTTGTAATAAATAATATTAAAAATTGATTTGTTCATTAAAATAAATTATTATAGGGTTTGATTTTAAGCACAAGTAATTAACACATTACCTAATGGCAGAAACTTTTATGGCTTTTTTCTGGCCGATGGTTTGCACTTTATTGGCGGCGACGGGTGTTGCGCTGCTTATCGAAGCGCATTTCCATTTCTTCAAGAACCTTGGGTGTATAGCGTACCACCAACTTTACGGATCCAATGGCCTGCTTCAGGAGTTCTACAGCCTTTTCGTGATTTTCGCCTTCAACGGACTGAAATTAAAAACATAATATAATTAAATTACAATTTCTCTAATTTTTGCATTCAAATCTAAGTTTTAGATATTTAAATTTCGATTATTTAAATTTACGATATTTTTCTTATTAATTTAACCCAGACTTACCACTCCGTTGACAGACAGCAGCTGATCTCCTCTCTTGAGGCCTCCATGCCTATCTGCAACTCCTCCTGGTATTATACGGGATATATAGATGGGCGAATTTTGTTCCTTGCCTCCCATTACGTTGAAACCCAAGCCTGAAAGAAGTAAGTAACAAATGTAAAGGTGAATCCAAAATATGGTTTGAATCCGTAAAATTTTTGGGGCGTGTCCAAATAATAAACTAGCTATTTATACTATTTATAGTTTTCAGTTTCGTTAGAAGAACTAAAGGCCCAATCTTTTAAGATTCATAAGTGACCATCTCTTACCCTCCTCTGTTTTGGGCAGCTCCACCACTCTGGGATGTGCGTGACCCTCGCTCGCTGCAAAGGCGGCCACTGTGGCCTTGGCTGTGGCAGATGCCCGGACGTCGTGGGACCCCTGGATGTCCACCGTCTCGTAGACATGTTCGTACACCTCCCGAACGGACGTCATGAAGTCGGAGTTGAGCACCTTCTGCAGGGCAGCCAGTTTTGTGGTGGGGAAGTCGCCACTGGCCTGCAGTTTTTCCAAGAGCTCTATCGATCTTTTGACATCTGAAAGTGTGTTAAAAGGTTTACCCAACGTGAGCTCGCTGCAGCGTGTCAATGGAATTATATTCCTTACCCCGGGACAAAGTCAGTGGTTCTGCGTTATCAGCCATGCTTAAGAATATTAAGAATATTCAGCTAAAAATTAACCTTTATTATTCGAGAATACTGAGCTGAAAATGTAATGTGTGACCAGGTAATCTGGACTGCAAATACCACGTTCCTCATATTATTCAAAGAAAAATACTTATTTTTTAAGTAAAAATTGGTATTTTTGGAAAAGTAAAGCTGTGGTCATATAGATGTAATAATATTTTGGGAAAAACGTAAACATTTGCAAAAAAATTAATTAAAATGAGCTTACCGGCAGCACTTTTGCAGCGCTTAAAAAAGAGGGGACTAGTTACGAAACAATCAGGTAAGCTGTACATTTACATTTGTTAGTAAAACCGTGCCTCGGAACTTTTGGATAAATATTATACCGACATGGAAATTCGGCGATAAATAACTATATTTCCTCCCAGGTACCACACCGATATCAGAGGCTATAGAAGAAATCATAGCCGAAAACTATGATGACGATGATAAGGGAGCCCCGTACATACCATACAAGGAGGAGCCGGAGCCCAAGCGTAAGAGCGTCGAGGAGCAGTTCTGGTCGCACCGCATAAAAGAAAGGATTGGCGTAAACGAGTCGCACCACGGCTACAAGCTCTGCCCCAACAAGTACAACATCTGGCACAAATGCTCGTTGTACTGCGTCAACAAATTCAACAGCACCCCGCACTCTTCGCAGCCGAGTCAAGAGTATCTTAAGCGCTACAAGAGATTACTCAGAAAGTATCCCCTAGAGGCTGGCTGGAAGGACACTTACGATAAGGGCTGCAAGGCGCATTACTTCTACAACTCTACAACACAAAAAGTTTCGTGGCTGCCGCCATCCCACCCAAAGGCAAGAGTGACCCACAGTGCAGCCGTCTTCCGCCGGCAGCTGGCGAACTCCAACGACGAGTTTAATTTTGACTCCAACAATTTACCCATCTTGCCAAAGTCTACTGGCGGTGGTGGTGGCTCCAATGAACTAAATGAGCCCGAGAGTTCTTATAATTCATCTTATGCTCCTGCCAAGAAGCAAAAATCCAGAGACTTGGATCGAAAGATGCATCGGCGGCGACGCAATGATACTTAGATTGTAGTTCTTAATTTTTTTAAGACAAAAATATATGAAAAAGCTACTTTAGAATTATTCTTCGATGTCCTCCCAGAAGTAATTCAAGGTAGCTTTTTAGGTTTAAAAATGTACACTCTTGCTTTATTGAATTGCTAGCTTAAGACAAAGAATGGTGGAGGAGCCGCCGCGAAACAATTAAATCAAAGGGAACGGATTTGGATTGGATCAGGAATGCAACCCGGTAAAAGTAGTGTCGTACGTGTCTGAAAAGGGATCAGATCTAATTTGGGGGCGGCCGTTAAAGCCCTCAACATGAGGATGCTTTGGGGGATACACTTTCACCAAACGTTGTGCCGTGTGTAAGGGTGTTTTAACCATGTTTTTATATATGTGTGAAAGATAAATACAAATATTTTCGTTTATTTCAAGGTCCGCTTTCCCTTAACAACCACCGGTCGGTTTCGAATGTAGCCCTTGCGACGTTTCGAGTTCTAAAAAGAATAGATATTTAATTACATTTTGAAGAAAATGCACACTTTTTTTACTATACCTTTCTGGAGATCAAGTTGGCTGGTGGAATCGTCCTCTCCTTGGCTTTCAGAGATGGTCTGTTGAACTCGTGCGGCTTCTTAACCTTATAGATACGCACCAGCCAGTGCTCTGTGGTATAGGCTTCTTCCAGATAGGTTAAATCGAAATCCTTGTTGCCAATCACAGCGTTGCGAGTGCGATCATAGCCAGATGGTCCTCTAAAATCACGTTTTTAGTAAAAAAATGTATTATCTATACCACTTTCCGACTCACCTGTAGTCCAATTTTAGTTCACCGAATCTGTAGTAGCTTAATTTGTACATAAGGCAATTCAATAAAGCTGGAGCACCCTCAGCATCTACACGGAATTCACCGCGGTCTGTGAAATAATCGCTCTCCTTGATATCCTTGGGATGCTCGCCCTCGGCGATGCGCACCATCCACAGGAACTTGTTGATGTCGTCGCCCGAGTAACCGATGACACCGCCAAAGATCACCAAAACATAGTCCACGTCCAAGGATGTCATGATTTCGTAGGATTTCTCCTCGGTCGAAGACATTGCCTTGCCCACCAGGGCTATGTGACTATTATTCCACGTATTGTTGTCTACTAACGTTGTTCTGTTCGCCATGCCTGCTATCTGATAGCCATAATCCCACCAGGACATAACGCGGGCATCGTCAGCGGTGTTCTGGGATAGCCAGTAGTAGGCCTCCCTGAAATCGTCCAAAATGTTGCGGGAACTGCAATTTGAAAGGTAAGAAGTCAAGTGCCAAGGTTGATTAATTGTAATATAAAAATCCTACCCATCTTGGCTGTTGTGGAAAGCCAGTACAATGGAGGGACTGGAGTAGGCATTGCTGGTCACCCACGTGCAGTGGACAGCGAACATCATTAACAGCATGAGAACGGCCAAAATAACAATGCTCTTCAGGTTCGAGCTGATGCCAGTGTCCTGCTGGGCATCATGTTTGGTTCGGTGCTTCAGTTTTCCAGCCTGCAAGTCCAAAGTTTAAGTTAACTGATCAAATACTTGGGTTCTATTTCACTCACCTTGTCGTACAAAGTTTTCTTTTCAATAGAATCTTCTGACTCATCCATTTCGGTGGCCGTGTGTATGGCGGTGCCGATTCGCTTTGACGAATCCTCTTGAAGGAAAACCTCCAACAGACCCGAGAAAGCAACGCCAGCCAACATACACACAACGGGCGTGAGGGTCAGCATTAGACGCACCATCACTCCGGCAAAGTAGACCGCACTGATGGCATACAGCACTACGAAAACACGCTCGTCGTTTATTTGCTTGATGCAGTACCAGACGCCGACTGGGAAGGCGCACACCAGAATGTGCAAATCGAAGAAGAACGAGAACCACGTGGTGGGCTGATGCTCCGACACGGAGGCAATGATCGGGATGTGGATCTTAGCATAGCCAGTGTCCCACAGCGAGTAGAAGCGTCCACTCCACGGGGCCACGACGCCCAGCATCGTGAGCACCACGACGGCCACAAAGACACCCACTCCCACCAGCAGTCCACCGACGATGAACAGCTTCCGGAACTCATGACGCGACAGTACCGACTGCAGGTGGCGCAAGGTGGCCACGGCCATTAGGAGAACGAACACGCCCAAGGCAGCCATATGCTCGCTGGTGCGTATCGGCTGGAATCCCACGAAGGGGATCTGCATGGAGAAGAGCAGTCCCAGAATGTAGAAGGTACTGTAGCTGGTCAGCAGGCGCGGCGAGTATCTGCCCATGATGAGCAGCACGAAGACATGCAGCGGGATCAGGTTAATGATGAACACGTAGCCACCCCAGGCGGAGACCATGTAGAAGTACGACAGAGCAGCTCCGGCCGACCAGAAAACCGAGCCGGTCTTCACGGAGCGCACCCACAGAAAGTAGGTGAACTGCAAGGCGAATATGGCGATGCCCTCGTTGTCGTACGATCCGGCCACCGAGCGACTGATGTAGCCGGGCACGATGGCGATGAAGCTGGCGGCGAATAGACCCGCGCCCGAGGACCACAGCTCCTTGGTCAGCAGATACGTGGAAATGGAAGTGAGGCCGCTGAAGACCGGGGCGAGAAACACGCAGATATCGCGGATATGCACCGGAATGTTGAGTACGTGCAGAAGCCAGTGGATGCCGCCCGAGGTGATCATCAGGCCCGGGTACACGGTTCCGCCGACAATACGGCCCAGAGGGTACCAGGCGCGCTCGTCGAACCAGTTGAGAAACTTGTACCAACCGTGCTCCACCATGTAGGCGGTGGCCCGGTAGTTGAACCACGGATCGAACTCATGGATAATCGACTCGAAACGGATTACGGCGAACAGGCGAGAGGAAAATCCGGCCAACCAGGCAATCAGCAGGATCGCAAATGTTATTAGGCTGCTGTAGCCAGCCACCTTGCTGTTCAGCATCTTTGGCGTCCGATTCATGTCCCTATTCCAGCCAGGTAATGTGAAAATTAAAACCGATCCGAAACAAAATTCTTTTTTTTAGACACGTAGTCTAAAAAAATTGCCGGCTATAGAGGTGCAGAAACATCGATATATCGATGTTTTCCGAAATCATCGATTGCATGCGGCGAAATAACGAAAACGAAACATGTTCGAATGTTCGAATATTTGTTTTCGATAGCTGCAACCTATGAAAGAGTCTTGAAACGATTGTTTTTGTGTTACAAATTGGTTCTAGTTTTAAAATTAAAATATTGTGAATTTGTAATATAATTAACTGTATGTGTTTATCAAATGGCTCTATTAAATTTAATAAATTTATTTATTCATTCCATTTATTTCGTTTTAACTCCAGCCGTATCACCCATTTCAAAATAATCGTGACCAACTTATCGCTATCGTGGAATGGAACAACGTATTCACAACAACTAGTTCACTGGTTCCGAATCCTAATACTGGCCGAAATAAACAATTAATATTGGAAATCAACATGAATAATGGAAATATTAGGCGAGCGACAAAGAAGCTGAGTGTTTCTAAGAAGCCTGCCGTCACGGTGGATTCACCCTTAGCAAAATATCCTTTACAAAACGGACATTCTATCTTGATATTATAAACGTTGCCAGCCGGCGTTTTAAATTTTTTTTAACAAACACATTTTGTGTTGATAAATTACAATTAAGTGAATGTGATTTATATTTCCCTTACCCAAGAAAAACACGTTCCATTTAGAACTTATAGTGTGTTTAAGTATTTAAAAACATCTCATAAATAACGTGCTGTTTACTTTTTCTTTGTTTACCTTTTAGGGTCATATAAACTACTCATAAAAACATAACTCGCTGGATTTCCTTAACTAAATAAATACGTATGACTCCTCAGGGACCTTGACTTGTATCATTTGCAGGATACCCATAAAGCCCAGCGTTTGGAAGGTGCACATCAACTCCAAGCAGCACAAATTTTATGTGGAACAGGCGAAGCAGAATAAGATTGAAAAATCAGTAGCCACCAGTGCCAAGGAATCATCTGCCGCATCGTTTAAGGCTCCGCATCCTGTCGCCAAGTCTACCACGCAACCAGATCCTACTCTGGCAGGGAACAAAGAAAAAAATCCTCAGCCTACTCCAGAGAAGACCCCACCACAGTCAACTCCAAGTATCAATAAGCCTTCCCCAACCGAATCTGTAGCCGAAAAATTACCCGAGAAGTTTTTCGACGAGGACAAGACAAATAAAACCGAAGCAGCCCGACTCCAGGACGAGGAGTGGCAGCGCTTTCAGCAGGAGATCAAGAAGGCAGACACAGAATCCAGTGTTATCGTAGCTGACGAGCAAGAGGATATCAATATCAAGAGACATATCAAGGAAATAGACGAACAAATTGATAACTGGAAGAGAGTCATCAAGATCAATGATCAGAAAACGTTGCTTTTAAATAAGAAGCGTAAGGTTAATGCTAAAGTAGAAATAGATCCAGAATTGAGTTCCAGCGAGGATGAATGCATTGTAGACGACTTGTACGACTGGCGAACTAAGAACTTACACCAATAAAATATTTACTATTAAATGTTATTGATCAAAACCATAAATTTGCCTATGTCCATCATGAGTATCAGTTTCTAGACTGACCTTAAAATTTACCGGGGTAACGACTCCAAAGTTTGAGAATTTTAGGTTTTAAATATTAAATACTAATCTAATTCCTTTAAAAATTCTGTTGGAAAAAGTATTTCCATGTTAATTTTATCAAAAAAAATATATATATTATTATTAAATATAAGAAAAACAGCTGATACTCCTAAGCCGCCGAGCTGGCTGAAACTGACCAATTGCATATGTGGCCACACTAGTGGACAATCCCCACGTTTTGTATCAACGCCAAGCGATTCGTACGCTACATTACATGATCAAAATTAGTACATATTTTATGTTACATTAATTAGTTACACACTTTTATTTATTCTAGGCAGTATTTACAGAAATTTTTATTATTTATTTAGGCCGTTCTACTTTTTCTTTTAGTTTCAAATCTTTACATAGTTTGTATATAGAAAATGTATTGATTTTGTTAATTTATGCATGAAGTTCGCCATATAAAAAAAATACAAAGCAAACCCATTGTTACAATGATATCTGATTCGTGTGAAAAATGAATATAAAATATATATTATTATTGTGCACGTTGACGATGAATTATTCCAGTCTCGTGTGCTTGGAAAATTCAAAGGCCTTCAATGAATCTGCACTCGTGAATACCATCCATACGGGCCACAGCAAGAGAACCAGTAAATTTCTATTTGATACCATTTTTCGCATCAGTTCGGGAGTATCGAATGCCTTCGGACTTTCGGAAGCAGAAGAGGAGCCTGAGTACACTGAGAATTCCAGCCTCAAAAATTGTGATTGCGGTAAATGTAAACATCCGGCTTCAAGTTAATTTACAATAATTTAATTTTCCTAATACATATTTCTACAGATTGCGGGTTTTCAAATGAAGAAAACAGAATTGTGGGTGGAAAACCTACCGGAGTAAACCAATACCCCTGGATGGCGCGAATTGTTTACGATGGAAAATTTCACTGTGGCGGATCATTGTTGACCAAGGATTATGTTCTGTCTGCAGCTCATTGCGTTAAAAAACTAAGAAGATCCAAAATCCGAATTATATTTGGAGATCACGACCAGGAAATCACCTCGGAGTCTCAGGCCATCCAGCGAGCTGTGACAGCCGTGATAAAACATAAAAGTTTCGATCCCGATACTTACAATAATGATATTGCCTTGTTGAGACTTCGGAAGCCTATTTCATTTTCGAAAATTATAAAACCAGTGTGTCTTCCTCGGTATAATTATGATCCAGCAGGTAAAAATTAGCATTTAATCTTACCCATAGTTTATGGTAGCATTTATATATAACCATTTTTAAATAATTATTTTAGGTCGCATTGGAACAGTGGTGGGCTGGGGACGCACCTCCGAGGGCGGCGAGCTACCCTCCATTGTTAACCAGGTGAAGGTGCCCATCATGTCCATCACAGAATGCAGAAATCAAAAATACAAAAGTACTCGAATTACCTCATCGATGTTATGTGCGGGCAGACCCAGCATGGACTCGTGCCAGGGCGACAGTGGCGGACCGCTATTGTTATCCAATGGAGTTAAATATTTTATCGTCGGAATCGTTTCCTGGGGCGTTGGATGTGGTCGCGAAGGGTATCCGGGTGTTTACTCGCGAGTGAGCAAATTTATTCCATGGATAAAATCTAATTTAGAAAATACCTGCCTGTGTTCTTAGTCAATGTTGTATGAAAATACACGCGAACAAATATTTATTGCCTCTAGCCTAGGTCCGTTTTAACGTGTCTTTGTTATTTGTCCCCCAAGCAACGAGAATAAATATTAAAGTTTTATTTATTTTAAAAAGGTTTCTCTATTCTTTGGATTGGGTTTGTCAACTATCAGTGCAGGATCGATAAACCAATAACCCTCCTTGACTCCCAGCACAATATTTTCACAAATCTTTGTACAATCATCAGTTTTTTATTGTACCATATAAAAACGTATACCTATTTTAAGTACATTTCGTTGCTAATCGCATTTCTACAATTTCTAATAATACTCTATATTATTACCTATGTACATTACAAGCTAATCTTCCCTGTACCTATTGCTAAGAACTGTATTTGCCACTTTCAGGACTTCATTTGATATCTTTCCACAGCTAGACTCATTGACGGATTGTATTTTAAGTGCTGCATGGAGTGGCATTAGAAACTGGGTTTTGGCATTGGACCCCAACTGATAATTCTCCATGGACTCGTAAATGGATTTAAAAAGTAGTTGCCTGTCTGAATGGAAATAGCCACGATTGCCGTGAATTACCTTGACGCCGGCGTGGGACATGTTACAAATGCTCATGTACATGCAGTGATCTGGACGGTAGTTGTACTCGCATGGCATAATATACAGCTTGTCGGGATGGAAGTAAAATAGTATGTTTATGATGTCTTGATCGCCCCAGATAATGCGCAGTTTGTACTCCTTGTGAATAGCCAAGATATGTTGCTCCCATTTCATTTCCCTCATGCGCGTGAGATTCATTAGCATAACGCCAGAGTTCACGCCGAGTCGGCCGTAGAATGGATGTCTTGCGAAGCGGTTGTACCATCCAATGTTTTCGTTCTCGTGCTCCGGCGTCAGCGCTGAGATCTGAGTTTCGTTGAACTTCTTGAAGAATCGCCATATATCCGATATAGGGGACAAAAACAAAATATCTGTGTCAACGTACAGCAATGAGTCCACGTTCGTTAGCAGAGACTTGAAAAAGCAAATAGTCCAATTAGCAAAAGCCCCTTTGTATTGATATCAATTCGCACTTACTGGGAGAAACAAACGCTGAGCTGCACATGGCTTAAACAGATTCTTCCACTCGATCTCATTGTGACTAGGAAACTTCAAAGGCAGGATCTCAAAGTCAAATGTGAATGGTTTGATTTCACGCCAGTCTGTGAGCTTTTCCGTAAACTCATCACCCAGGCCGTTCTCGGTGAAAATTAAAAATTTTAAATACTCCTCGTTATAGTTGAACAGAATGGCCGATTTGATCATGACCAGAGTCTCCTGGACTCTTTGACCGCAGCATACGACAACGATATATAGAGGGGGTTTCGATGTTTGTCTAAGGAATAAGAAAACATTTCAACACAAGTTCTTAGTTCGACAGCTTCAACAAGGTTTTAACAATGGTTTATTGATTGTTAACCGTAACATTAACAACCGGCTTGATTGCCACATTTCTATGGCTTTACTTATTTATGTAGTTATACGTACGCTTCGCTAAAGCCACCTGTCTCTCCCTTATAGTCAGTTACCCAAGAAGGACGCTGATGGACGAAGTAGGAAAGTATCGCTAATGCAATTAAGCACAGCAGACACATATGGAGATGTTGCTGCAATATTCAGTCATATAGAAACATATTATAAAAGATATTATCGTTTATTTACCATTTTAAGAGTATGCAAAAGCATAATTTTAGCCGCAAGTTGTTTATGTTAATAGTGGATGAAGTCGCCGATGCCATAATCTTCCGTAGTTATAAGGAATGTATGTAAGTCACATAAGTCAACAGCTTTGTTATAATTTAACTTAAACTACATAATGACTGGGTGCAATATATTTAAAAATATGCAAAATTGCCAAGCAGCGCAAAAAGCAGTCGTAAATATTTTGATGTTAGTCAAGGCAGCGGCAATCTTTTGGTGAGGAATGGAACGATTAAGCAAGTTGAATTTGGAACAATGGAATTTAATGTTTCATTTTATGTATTCGTTTAATTGAACTTTCATTTTAAAAAAAGAATACACAACAAAAACTATTGTATTGATGAAACATCGATGTTTAAAAAAATGAAGAAAAAAAATATTGTTCTTATTTTCCTTTATTTTTATTTCAACTCTTGATACTCTGTAATAAAAAACACATTTCCCTTCTAATTACATTATTAAGAACCTGCATATTTCTTTTTCTTTTCATTGAAGAAAATAAGAAAAAGGAAACGAAATATATTATTCAATATCATTTAAATGTTTGTTCTTGTTCACATATAAATCTGTTATCTACAACAGTCAATAAAAGTTTTGTGCGATGGTCACTTATCGGCTTGCCAATTTTACTAAGCTAATACAACATTATGAATAAATATAGAAAATAATTAATTAATTATTTCGCATAATGGAAAAACATCGATGATTCCCCGCCAAATATCGATATTTCAAAAACATCGACGGCATCAATGTATCAATGGCATAGATGTTTCTCCACCTCTAATACACGTGCAAGCCGAAATAATAACAAATAAAAATGCTGCGTAAACAAGCCAGACAACGCCGGGAATACTTGTATTCAAAGTACCTGACCGAGCGCTTGAAGGCGAAACAAAAAATCCAGGAAACCGTTGTTCAGGCAATAAATGAGAACAAGACAATTGGTTCTAAGAATGTTAAGAAAGGCATGACAGTCTATAACTCGCTGAAATATGCAGATGGAGGTGAGAATATATAAGGCTGTACTTCCATACAATTATCTTTCCTTCCTATAGAAAAGGAAATAACCATCCTGAACCATCTTAATCTTAGGTATCGACGACCGCACTGTCAATGATGAGTACCATTATGCTGGATGCGAGGACCCGAAGATAATGCTGACCACCTCGCACAACCCCTCGTCCAGATTGAAAATGTTTATGAAGGAGCTGCGTCTCATCTTTCCCAATGCCCAGCAGATGAACAGAGGCAACTACCAGCTGCCAACGCTAATGCATGCCTGTCGTGCCAATAATGTAACCGATTTCCTAATTGTGCACGAGCACCGAGGCATTCCAGACAGCCTTGTGGTTTGCCATCTTCCCTACGGGCCAACTGCCTTCTTCAACATATCCGATGTCATTATGCGTCATGACATTCCCGATATTGGCCACATGAGTGAGCAGAAGCCGCACTTAATTTTTAATAACTTCAAAACGCCTATCGGTCTGAGAACGGTTAAGATCCTCAAGCACTTGTTCCCCGTCCCAAAGGAGAACTCCCAGAGAGTCATGTCTTTCTTAAACCACAATGACTCGATCATATTCAGGCATCATCAGTACAAATATAAAAACAAAGAACTGGAGCTCAGCGAGGTGGGGCCTAGGTTTGTCCTGAAACTGTATCAAATCAAGCTGGGGACGCTGGAGAATATCAAGGCGGCTGACACTGAATGGATCAATCGCCCCTACATGAATACCTCACAAAAGAAGCTTATTTTTTCGAATGATCCTGGATTGACGAGTAGGGATCCTGACGTTTGAGAATCTTTCGAGAAAACAATTAAAAAAAAAAAAATAAGAAATGTTACATACCAGAAAAAAATTAAATACGTTGCCTTATTAATTTTGGGATGGTATTAGAATAATTGCATGCCTCTGCCTTCTAACATAGTTACTTTCTGCTGTCTAAGCAATTGACGACATCTGTAGTTAATAAAGGCACTCATTTTGAGGCTTACGTCAACCTCAAGGTCTCAAAACAAGCTATACAAAAATGTATGCGTTTATTTTAGACACTTAACAACATTAAAATAAGTGAGGTATGGTATGGTTGATTTGGGACACCTTTTCTTGGAATTGTTTATACAACATATTCGGTTAACTGAAGACGTTTAAAAGTATATCAAATAATATGTAAATATCAGCTAGATCTTCTAGATCCTAACATATCTTGAACATTAGTTTAAAACCAGACATAACCCATAACCAGACATAACCCAGACATTGGAAATAGTTAAGAGTCTAAAACATTTAATTAAAGTAAAACTTATTTTAAGAAACAAAAGAGTAATTTTAAAAAAATATACAGGGCATTCTAATGCACTTTTAAAATAATAATTAGATTTTAAAATCCTCTCCGTTTTGATTTCCCGAGGATTGGTAAAATACTATTAATTTATAAAAATTTACTTTAATAGAATTTTCTATGAATTTTATTTTTACAAACGTTGGTAACGCATTACGAATCATTCTTATATACATAAAATATATGAATTATATTATTTTTGACTATCTCATTACGATTAAATAGCTCAATTTGAAAGCTTTATTGAAGGTCTGTCTAGTCGACTTTATTAAGAAATAGTTTGTATATCTAAAGTTTGACATTAGAATGAGAAAACGATATTAAAAAAGTCATTGATTAATAACAGACTTTCGCCTATGCAAAGCTACGCAAAGCGGATTATTGTACCTGTCACTCCTGGAGAAAAATGACAATTTGGAGAGCCTGTTTTACAATCCCTCAATATGAATTCAGAGAAACTTAAAGAGTGTACACCAATAAATTGGTATCATTGGAAATGACTACGATTATTTTCGGAAATAAATAAAATGCTTAAAAAGTCATGATGTTGATGACGAAAACGGGCATAAAATTAACAAGACAACCTGCTTGAAAGTATTATTTCCGGTAAATAGAATACTGATGAAACTATACATTTTATTGGTATGGAATTACCTTTACACTTTAAATATCAAAGGTATACAAATATAGACCTATGATTAAACTTAACTTAACTTAAACACAAAATTAAGACTTACATCGATTATTTTTTTAATCATCATGATCGATAATGTTTCAACCTTCAAAAACAAATTACTACACAATATGAAGGTATTAAGGAAGAAGGATTTAACAAATAAATATTTTACTAGTACAATTTTAGTACAGTTGTTACATTTCATTCAATTTTGACATAAGATACATAGTATTATTATAGGTTCTACAATAAGTAGTTCTGCAACGTTTTATAAACAAATTCATTTTCTGTTTGCTTTCCAGGAAATTGAAGAAATAAAATAAATAAATTTACATTAAGTTTATGGTTTTATGTTTCAAAATTAGTTTAGTTTTAGTAATAATTTTTATTAAATAAAGTATTCGCGAATCGGAGTATTTTTTACTGTTAACAAACAGTGTCGTTTTATCCTCAGGTGATCTCAAGAAAATCTAAAATTTTCGCTAGATAAATTTGTTTTCCCATTAAAAACGAAACAATTTTAATTTTTGTTGGCTGTTAAAAAATATATAATAAATGTACTAAGAACTTTGGAAGTCAGCAAAAACAACGCTGTAATTTTTACATTTTAAAAACATAGGGACATCGATGTTTCCATCGATGTTAGCATTGTTAATAAACTAATTATTATTTATTGCCACTAATAAAAAGTAATAAGATTGCAAATATTCAAAGATTATATGCGTTTCTGGATGATTTTTATAGGCGGATGCAAGATTTTAAATTAAATTAAAACAATACTACAAAATTTAGTACCAGGCAGGAAAAGGCAAGTCCGATCCCATAAAGCTTATATATTGTTAATCAACTTAATTACAAATGTAATATAGCCATGTCTCTACATTTTGTAACTTTACCTAATTTTTTTCATTATAAGCTTTTTAGGATAATACAGAATTTGTAGATTATTAAAATTTATTAAAGTACAAAATACCCCTATCATAGTCACAGGCCGAAAAATGCTGTTAATGATTTAAAATGACTGCCCAATTGTCTCCCAATTACCGGCAAAGACAAAGGCGAGTCTTGGGAGTCGTATTTGGTTTGCCTGCCGTTCCATATCAGTAAGTTAGATCAAAGGTTAACACGATCTAATAAGGTGTAAAACACCTGACAACACCGACCATATAATTAAATGTGTTTATACTAATTCTGTCTATCATTTAACAGCTGTCTGATGTTAATGATGGAACGCATTCTCCTAAATAGCCTGCACAGGCAGAGACTCAGGCAGAGGCACAGGCTGTTGGTGCTGGCAGAGCGGCCCATTACTGGTAATGCCGATGATCAGCAGGCCGTAGAGCATGGAAACTCGTCCACTAATATACGATTTCGCTCCGTTTGGACCACATACAACTTGATCTGATCCCATGAAACAATAAAGGGGATGAGTCCGACTCTGACTTCGACTCCGACTCGGACGGCCAGCCACACATATGGACATGTGAGAAAACGAGAATCGAGAATTGGAGTTGTTGTTGTGTGTGCGCCTTTTTACCTTTTCACGTTTTTGCCGATCGCCCTTTTCTAACACCTTTTCTGTGGTTCGATCTTAAACACAGGCGTGCCGCTGCGTTGTCGGCGAGTAAAAAGTGAACAAATGAGTGCCGGTCGATTATTTAAAGCCAATATCTCTAATTACGGTTCTGACACATAGCCCAGCAGTTTCCTTTTTAATTTATGGGTTTCATTTAATGTAAACTACTTCACTCTTCGGGCATTGTGTTCCGCTTTGTCGGACAGGTGGTGCTGCCTTAGCGTTAGAGTTAGCAAACTAACGTCCCGGAATTGTTTTTTTCATGTTAATTTATTGGTATTTTTAAAAGATGGTCCATAAATTAATAAGCGAAAATATCTTCTTTTGTACCTGCGAGTCGACTGCTGAATGAATACGAATAATAAATTGCAAAGGTTATAATTCGACAGTAAGTTGTGTTTGTTTAGAAGGATGAGAGCCAAACGCCATTAATCAGATTTTTTGTTTGGCAAAAGTAAACTCTGTGGAAATAAATTCATACCCTAAACTCGTTAATAAAATGTTGAAGCATTTTTGTAATAATATTTACATTATTATCAGCTTGTCAACATGATGTATACTACTATTTAGCTACTGGGACAACAGACAAAAAATAAAACAAATATAAACAGCCTCCGTCGACGCCATAAACCATACACAGGTCGACCTATGCATCAATTTTTTTTTTGTTTAATCTCAATAGATAGATGGGCGTCGAAACAATTTTGACGCCTTATCATACTAATATTTAATTGGTTATTGACAATATTTATTTGTTACTACTAGAAGAAATACCCCATTCTATTTATATAATGATGTGACCTAAGTCAAATAATTTTTTTTTTTATTAACTTATCGATCATCTGTAAGAAATATTTTGAGTACTTTTATAAAAAATAATCAGCAGATCAAATTACTTTGTTATTATTTAACTCTCTGCCAGGACAGATTTGGATAAGAAAACCAACATCTCTGTCGCAGCCATAAGCCCGATACACGTCGGCCCACACACACGATTTGTTTTTGAAATAAGTTTTAATTAGTTTGTTAAAGAACCTGGTGGGTAATTTCAAATATTAGACATAAAATCAATTCCCAGTTCCTTATTTAGACACAGCCTAAGATTTGTAAATTTGCTTTAGCCAAGAATCGATTCGTTCCATCCATCAATTTGTATTAGTAATGAACTTTTAATTGTTGTTATTATTATGGTTCTTTCTTGACTTCTGAAGACTAATGGTTGTGTGTGATTGGGTTCACTTCAATTTTGTCTTAAAATTAATAATCATCGGGGGATTTAAATCTTTTAATTGTTTAAAAGAAGGTGAAGGAGCACTTAACCAGCCAAAATACACGTTCGATCAGCTTATTGATTAATTTTAAGAATGGTCTTTGCCGAATATGAAACGAAAGTTTCAATAAATCCACAAAAAGCCGCGGTTGGGAGTCGGCAGTCTATTATATTGTGATTGAACAGAGGCAGCTGCAGCTGCAAAAAAATTTATGTTGTAAATGGCAATTTTGTTAGCAAAGCAAGAAGGAAAAAAATATAGATTTTTAATTTGGGGTAGGGGCATGTTTTGGCTTTCACTGAAAATCTGTCTTGTGTTTATTTTCATTGGTTTCCGGCAATGTTCGGCAATGTTCGGCATTAAATGGATGATTGTAACAACAACTGTTAACCGTATAGCGCGGCTAATGGCATTAAAGCGTAACTTTCTGTTTGTCGGATGTCCTGATTATTACGCATTTACAAGGCAAATGTCAAACCCACTGGGTGGGTATTGCAAGCGAGCCTGTGGTTACGGGCGAGTATGAAAAGATTTATGGTTGCGGGTTAAATAGCTTGACCATCCCTCCTGTTCTGTTAACAAAAATCTTATAATGCGCTGTAATTGTTTGGCGTGAAATTTGTTGTGATTGTATCTGTTGTTACGCCGTGTTTGTGTGCGTACGAACATAATACGTATGCGAGTTTGATTGAGCCTCAACCTCAGCCTCGGCGGCGGCAATAATTTTATTTTTAAAATATGGTTCGGTATAAAATGTAAATTTATGTTTCGCATCGGTCACGCTAGGCAATTTTAAATGCTTATTCGTGTTTCTGTAAATGCTTTTTAAATTATTTTAAATAAGATTTACGGTTAAATTGAAGAGCAAGGGGTTGCCAGTGGAAAAAAATATGGGTCGCAAGGCTGCTGGGCACGGCTCGGGGAAAAGGTGCGAGTTCTCATGCAAACATCAGGTAAACCTAAAAAATTTGATATATGTATATACAATAAATAATCAAGCTGGTTTCCAAAATCATTCAAAGGAATACCCGTCGCTTAGTTAACAAAAACATTTGCCTACTTTGTGGCGACTAACTGTAGGAAATAACTAGATTATGCTAAAGAGATTAATATAAATCTATAATTTTAAAATTAGGATGATCTCCGGCTTGTTTGAGATCGTGTCAGATTTAAGGAGTGTATGGTTCGATAGACTAGTATTTTCGGCCTTATATACTAGAGATTACACTCTGACGACTAATTTTTGTAAATGTATATTACATTACTTATGTCTTTGCAAAAACTAATACGGATTAATTACGGAAAATGTAAGATTTTATTATTTATTTCTTAATTTTTATTATTACCGATAATTTATAGAAAACTAAAATAAAAAGGATTATGTTTGCCAAGATATATGTTAATGCTTTGTTCCTGACCAAACATCTAAACATGTACAACTGCATTTAAGGATTACTAAAATAAAATGTAATAAAATAATTCCAAATTCATTTTTTCATTATTATATAGATTATAAGTTTGTAAAGGTTCTATTTTCCAACAGCAAAGATCAGTGCTCCATATTGTCAGAAATGTTTAAAAATTAATAATGAAATTTAATGTCTTTTGTTATGATAATGCTATAATAATAAATATTTATTAACATGTGCATATATCGAAATAAACGTGTTTATAGTTTCTGATAACTCGCTTGGCTTGGCTCAGTTATTGCTATTAAACCTAACTTGTAAACTAAATTTGATAACGAATATGGTAAAGAATTTTATAATTGTTTCTAAATATATTTTAAATAAGTATTTTCAAATGAAGAATATAGTGTAACTCTAAGGGTTTAAGAAGTAGAGCCTGCCAATGTACGGATTTTTAATACTTTTTTTTTTTACTTTTTTTAATTACTAGCTTCTCAACCATAATCTTTACTTAGAAATGTTTTTCTCACATAAATTTTACAAATGTAAAAATGCAACACCTCGAATATCAAGTACTTGTACCAGAATTTAAAACAAAACCTTACATTGAAAAATTATTTTAAAAAGACTATTAAAATGATTTTCTTACAGCTTAACCTAATCCTACAAAGCATTACTTTGCTACAATTATATTTTCGATAGCTATACGATAGTTGGTGAATATAATTTATATAGAAACAAATGTTATAGTAGAACACCTTATAGGGAACTCTAACCCCTGTGCAGGAGTTGAAAATGGCAATGGTGGAAACTCCATATTATTAGCATTCAGCATGGCCGCGTGGGGCCAATTATTGTCACACTTGCGTAAGCACTCGGGCGAAAGCACGGGCGAAATATTTAATAAATCCATTAAGTTGGCGAGTACTCACTGCATGTGTACATATGTAATTATATAAATTATGCAAAGTACATATTTATAAATAAGCTCATTGTGAAAACGCCTGACAATGGCAGCCAGACGGCCTGCTTTGGCGGTAATTTGATTATTTATAACATGTAATTTTACGGACTGATTGAATTTCTGTAGGTATTTAAGCTCGTTAATGGTTAATCAGAAGTGCTACCGAAACCATATATTCATACATGTCCACTTGTATTAACATTACAATGCCATTTAGGCCCCGCCCCGGCAAGCGTACGCCGGCAAATGGCCAATCCCCGTCCTAGGTTTCTTTTTTGTTCGTATAGACAAGCAAGGGAGCGAGATATCCGATAGCGTCGTCGTCGTTGTCGTCGTGCCATCCCTCTCCGGTGGTTACTGCTGAACCGAACCCTTGCCCATGTCCATGCCCATTCCCCTTCCGATTGCTATACCCATTCCCATTCCCGTTCCCATTCCCACTTCCAAGCCCAACGAAGCTTGAGCCCAAACCCACACCCAATCCCATTACCAGTCTCTCCTCGCTAGCTCGCTCTCGTTCTCTCTCCGGGCCGCCCTTCAAGCTCTCGAGCTGCGCCGGCTCAGCGGCGGCACAACGCTGTTAACCTTCGCTCACCGAGCACCTAATTATCGCTATGAACGGCACAATTATGGCCAAATGCGATTGTTATTTATAAACAGATAAATAAATTCTTAATTTACTACGATGTCCGTTTGTTACGGGTAATTTTTTAATGGTTTACTGGCATATTGTTACCTTACCCACGGTAGTTAATTGTTTGGTTCTAAATAATACATGCACCTCATAGGTATTTTAATAAGATAATGATGGGGTATACTAAGACAGAAGTTCGATTAAAAATATACATATACAAATATATAAGGCTGTGTATCTTTCACATTCACAATTAACGGGTAAAGCAATTATTTGTCTAAGCTTAATGCCAAGTCTTATTGATTTAGTATTGAGCACAGGAGGCGGAATTCCTAATAACGAGTAGTTGGGATAAAGATACACCTAGTCTAGCCATTACTGGGTTGTCGTGATACCCGGCCGCTATTAATTAACACTTGGAAATGAGAAGAATGCCGACTCATTAATAGTTAATGCGATTTAATACACCCATCCACACTCCTAGTTTGCGATTTGCTGGCCTATCAGGGGCACTATTAAAGACAATTATCCATCCTAGTGTTAAATCGTCTCCCGCCGGCCCGCAGTAGTGCAGTCAAAAAGCAAACCCGAACGCTAACTGAAACCCAAGCCCAAACCCAAACCCCATTGCCAGAGCAAGACCCAAACCCACACGTTCGCCGAATGCGGTGGCAATGTGCTTTGGCTTTTACGTTCTGTGGAATCATGGCCGAGTCCCAAGCAGGCAAATTAACTAACAAGATTATGAAAACGTAAAATCAGTAAATCGGTAAAGTGGTTGTAATTTTCTTTTTCAACACCTCTCTCGCATTGGGCCGTTAGCCAGAGCCAGAGCCCAAGTCGAGCCGCGGCCAGAGTCCCAGCCATGGCCAGAACCAGCTGCCGGGGCGGCTGCTCTTTTGTCCGGAGCGGCGAGGAGTGGCTGAGGCGACGGCCAAAAGCAAAGGTAAAGCTAAATAAAACCCGACGAGATACTCCCCTGATGCACACAGAAAAATTTATAGTTGTTTATACTAAAAAATTGAGCTTATAATCCTCAAGTTTTTATATGTCAGGATTAAACTTTAAAGTTTACATTTGGGAAAAAAGAGAAGTAGAAAAGTGACCTTAGAATTTCAAGTCTTTATTTGGGATTTACTTAGAAAAGTAGGCCAAGTTTGTATTTGGGAGTTAAGTAAAGATTTTAGCTTACAAATTGATAATGGTTGAGAAAATAAAATAAATAAAATGCTTATGATTCCTAAAGAGGTATTTAGAACTAAACAAAAAATGTGAATTTACAAATTCCGAATTTATAGTCGGAATTAAACTAGAAATATTACTTCATAATTTCCATATTCGTATTAGATGCTGAACTTCACAAATTGAGTTTCCGAAAATCGACTTCAAAAGTAAGTTAATATTTTGAAATTTTATTGTCGGAGACTGATTTCTCCCTGGTGTGGCTTAAATTTTATTTAAAATATTTTTACAATAAATTGTGTACCAAATAATAATATTAGTTTAGAAGCATATTTAAGATGTCATGCAGGAAAAAGCTTTCAGCCATTTCTAAAACGAATAGCATACTTTTTTGGGCATCTGCTACTAGAGTAATGTTCCTGTCATTCTTTTCAATATAAATATCATAGTTTAGAGGTCAACTATATAATAAATGTTTGGACATCACTTCTATATAACAACATAAAATATGAAACAGTAATTTAAAAAAAAACAGAATAGAACTCTTACCACAAATTCTACCCCCTTTGGGCAGGACTGGCAGGACCCTTTCTCGCCGTGTAGTTGCCGCAACCACCGGCGGGGCATTAGCTCTTCGCCAGAGCGCGGCGTAGTGCGGTCTGGTCAGACTGGTTTATTCGTTTAGTAAATCTCAGACTCTTTGCTTTGGCTCTCCGCTTCGCTTTGAAGTTTCGCCGTGGCGGAGGGATGATGCATGTTCGCATCGCGGTGATTGGGAGAGAGCACGGGGGCAATGATGTGAGTGATTATATTTTGATTGCATTGCTCACTGTGGTTGGTTGTACGGTGGTGGACGGGACGGCATTGCTCACTTAGTACAATAACCGGCACGTCGTCTGCCAGTCTGCTGAAACAGTAATTTTTTGTGTGCCGTGTTCTTCGTTTGTTGTCGTTTGTTTTGTTCCCTCTCTATCGCTATCTTCGCCTTCGCCTTTGCCTCGAATCCGCTCCAGCTCCAGCTCCGGCTATAGGTCTGCTCTGCGCTGCGCTGCTCGAAGGTGCTCTGCTGCCACTACCACTCACGTATTCGCATTCAGCTTTTGATGGTAATTTGCCAGGCCGGGGAAACCTCAGTGAGAGTGCTTTTACATCCAGTGTCGTCGCCGGACCGGAGCTTATAACGAGCGTAGTTCTTGTGCAGAGTTTATTGCCGACAGTTCGCGCGATCTCGTTTGCCGTCGCTATCGTCGTCGTATCGCCCATCATGTCATATCGTAGCCATCGTAGCTCCCAGGCGGGTTTGCTTCCTGCGCCGGAACTCACGGCACTCCGCCTCCGTCAATTAATTTAGGCTATTTACCGAAGCAAAATAAGAATGAGAATTTAATTAATACGTGATTGGAATAATACGTGATTACTCCTACCATACATACCTGGTGATGCACTGCAGCACCGAGTCCTGCCAAGTGATGATGTGTCCCCACAAGTGAACACTGTCCACTGTGTAATAATGCCAAGGCCTTCGCGCGAATCCTACGGCGAACAGAAGCCCCCCTACTCGTACATATCGCTCACCGCGATGGCCATCTGGAGTTCGCCGGAGAAAATGCTGCCGCTGAGCGATATCTACAAGTTCATCACGGACCGCTTCCCGTACTACCGAAAGAACACGCAGCGGTGGCAGAACTCGCTGCGGCACAACCTTAGCTTCAACGACTGCTTCATCAAGGTTCCCCGGCGGCCGGACAGGCCCGGCAAGGGTGCCTACTGGGCCCTGCATCCGCAGGCCTTCGATATGTTCGAGAACGGGAGCCTGCTCCGCCGGCGGAAGCGCTTCAAGCTGCACAAGAACGACAAGGATCTGCTCAACGAGGAGCTGACCGCTCTGGCCAACCTGAATCGGTTCTTCTTCACTACGCGGAACGGCGGCAGTGCCTCGCATATGGCGCCCCTGGACATGAACAGCGCGTCTATGAGGCTGGATCCGATGCCAAGGACCCCCAATCCGAGCCACATACCCCCCAACTCCTTGGGCCAGGGCGTTGGTCTGCCCGCGCATGTGATGCCCAGCTCCATGGCCAATGCGGAGCACACGAATCTCTCGGACATGGGACTGTCCAATCTGCCCTCGCTAACCAGCTCCGATATGGAGCTCCGACCCAAGCGATCCTTCACGATAGAGAGTCTGATCACGCCCGACAAGCCGGAGCATCACTCCGAGGACGAGGACGACGAAGACGATCGCGTGGACATCGATGTGGTGGAGTGCAGCGGGATCGCCAGATATCCGACCACGCCCGCCTCCGCCTCCGAGGACTACATGTCCGCCAGCCGGTCGAGCCGCACCGAGGATCCCCTGCCGCCGCTGCACACGATCAATGCCGGCGCGCATGTGCCCTTCCTGCACTACGCAACGGGTGCCAACGTGGCCGGACTGCAGGCCTCGGGGATTCACGCCAGTGCCACCACCTACGAGCTGGCTATATCCCATCCGCTGTTCATGATGGCGGCGCCCATCGCCAACATGCACAACATCTACTACAATAATGTCACTCTCGTGGCCCCGGCGCAGCAATATCGGACACCCGAGGTCCAGACTAGAATAGACAACGATATGCGTACGATATAGATTATGTATAGAGCATTATTTCCGAACGATATCTATGTATATCCATCCAAACGTAGTTCCTTTCGCATTAAGGTTAATTGTAATAGGACCAAAACATATGGCATACCTAGGCGTAGAGGGCATGTAAATAATGGCTTGTTATACAGATTTTAATAGCTTCTATTTAACATATCCGTACTAGTAAATTATTTATTTTATTTGTATCAAACCTAGTGCGTAGATCGATAATTTTGTGAAGAATATAAACCTTTAAATAACTGAACAAAATAGTGTTTTGGATTTTTTAGAAATTGCGAATTGTCGTGAACATCATTAGAGGTAAGGGGCGTAATTGAGATTTAGTGATCACCACCACAATTAATTATCTAAGAAATAAGTTTTTATGTTTAACAAATCAGCATATAACATTATCAGGTCGCAAAGTGGTGTAGGTTTAAACAAATATAGACTAAATCTTGAACTTATCAAAGAATTTTTTGAACAGACTTATTTCTTAACAATCTTAACATTTTGATCTTGTTGTTATTTATTTTTGATTCTTGAGATTTACGGTCAATATTTGTATTAAAATTTGTGTTTTTGTAGCCCAATAATAAAATTTTTACTAAAATACACATACTTACCCAATTGATACAAATCTGTTGATCTATATTAGTAATGGCGACAATCACTAGATTGAATATAAAAATAATATTGCTTAAAGGCTTGTCGATCACTTGAAATGATTTTTTAATCTCCCATCACAGCCTGTAATTTTGATTTCAAATTTTTAAAATTAATGTATTTTACTATCAAAGGGAAGAACTTTACAACAAAAAATATGTGTATGATCGGATCATTGCTATTATTATTATTTATTCCTTTTTATTAACCATAAAACAGTGTTGATATATCTTATTTCGATCCTGCAACCTAAGAGAGAAATTGATTTACTTATTTCGCCTACCGTAAAACTAAACTGGCTACTTAAAAAATGTGTACTTTAAAAGGCATAATACCATATTTTCAGTTATAACTTTCTTAATAAAAATATACCCTTAATAGGTACATCAAATACTATTAATCTACATAATTTTAATTTGAGCACGTATAAGATTGATCCTTAAACTGAGTTGAGAACATCATAGGAATAATTCCCGGAAATGAAATGTTATATGCTGTAAAAAAAGAAGATTTAAAATTATAATTTCTTCTTAAAACTTATTAGCAATCAAAGTGTCAACACCAATTAATATTAATACCTAAACACATATGGCATACTTTTCTCTACGAAACCGAAAGTAAACGGAAACTTGCGTGATATATATTTAGTTATTCTCAAAGATCTAGTGTTCATGCATACGGACACTGTGCATTTAGTCAGTGAAGCCAGTTCATTTATATTTATACCCTTGCAGAGGGTGTTATAATATAAGTCAGAAGAGTGTACAGCACCGAAATAGGTATATACATATTTTATTGATCCATATAAAAATCCCAATCGATCATGTCATACCCGTCCGTTTCTTACCACACTACTATCGCAGTTTTAGAGCTTTTGGGAAAAACTTTTCAATTTATTTTTCTATTTCAGGTAGTCGGAACAGGCCGGTTTGGATTATGAGAGTAATATTTTGAATTTCTTGTTAAAAACATGTTTCCAACTTCTCCAACTTCAACATGACAAATGTATCATAATCATGATTAAAATAAAAAAAAAACCGGCCTGTATTTTTTTCTTTCGAAATATTAAGTTTTTATTGTTTTAATAATTTTTTCTAGTTCCGCTTAACTATATGCATAACTGTCATTCGTTTTGAACGATTTTAACAATACATATCTGCAATATGGCTATAATATGAAAATTTGCGGTATTCCATATCTACGATTATAAAGTACTGGTAATTGTGTCAAAATTAATTAATTGTATCAAATCACAAGAATAATTGATTCATTTTTCAAAGCTTCGGTAAGAGTATTTATTTTTTAGGTTTCATTAGGGATTCAACGCGATTATTTCAATCTTTTAGATCTAAAAAAAGGAAAGGACATACAAATATCGTATTCACGAAAATTAATTTCTATCTTGCTTTAATTTAAATTTGATTAATAATATATTAACATTTCAAATGAATGAATGAACAAACAAATATTTTCATTGCGAAAGTTAACATTTTACGAATAACCTTTATTTATTTGTTATTATTTTTTTTTTTTTAAGTTACAAACAAAATTCTAGCTAGTAATACGAATTTACTATACTTAATTTCTTTACATCTGCTGTTTTTATTTTTCTGAATGTATGGTTTATCTGATCAAGTTTGAAAAAAATAATATACAATTGGCTGAAATTTAAATTCCCTCTGAACTGACCGTCACATTTACACAAATAAAATAATCTTTCCAACTAAGAAGGCAACACATACATAGATCTTTACTAATTGCAGTTTAAGGAATCGTAAGCGATTTATTTGATGACCATCGATATAATTTTAAATTCTCTCAAAATGGCTTCACTATAGCCTATTGCAGCCATATAAATAATTGGTGGGCAAAGGCAAAGGGTATCATGAGTTTCGGTCCTTTGTTTCTTGCAGCAATAAACACATGTATGTGTTTAACAAGCAAGATGCGTGAAATTTAAAACACTTTCGGGTTATTAACATAAAGGGAGCAATAATAATAAGGTAACAGCGAACAAGGCTTAATGGACACACCAGCTGAGTTATTTGGTTATTTATATGTATATGTGTAAACTCTTTGAAGCGTTAAATATTTGCTAGGCTCATTCGAAACAATAATCTAAATTACACTTCAAAGACTTCCGATAATGTACAAGAAGCATGGCTTATTATATTAAGGAGGGGTACTTGTTGTATTTTTGTATGAAGGAAGGCGGCTGTGATATGTATCTATAATTTACATTAGTCGGTTGTGTTAATAGCAAATAAACTGATTTAAAAATAGTTTAAAAGTCAAGCTTCAACAACTAACTATACCTAGTCTCTAGATACTACATTCATAAAAATATATTTTTATATTTAATAAAAATATACTTAGGAAAATATCTTAAAGTTGCCGGCAACCGTTGCCGGCGTTGATACCAAAGGTGTTAGAGTCAGTTGGGAATTATATGTGCACTCGTGGGGCATTTGTACATATTTTAGGCAGATCGTAAATCGTTATAAATATACGAATCGTTCTAAATATAAGGCGAAATTCTAAATATACAGGCAAAAAGGGATTTTTAGGGCGACTTAGGTAAACATTTTTATAAGAAATGCCTGAATTAATTATACAAAACGTCTTAAAAGTATATAGGCAGAGGAGAATTTCAGGACAGTTTTAGCATTATTGTTAATTATTTTCAGGTACGCGCATAAAACGAAATTATGCATATTGTAAATCTAAGAAATAGCTATTTTAACAAAATGGATCGATACTTTGGGTCTGACATACTGCGAGTGTTTAAGATAACTAATTAACCTTGCGATTGTGCATCTTTTTCGATATTTTAACATAAAACTAATGTATTAGATTTTTCTCTCGATGTACATCTCTAGTCCAAAACTTTGGTTTGTTGAGGAAAATTGTTATTAAATAATTTTGGTGTTTATATGTTTTAAATTTCAAATGTTTTTTCATCTATAATTTTGGGTAAATATAATATTAATTAATTTAAAAAGTAGTTCAAATTTCAAGTTTGACTGCACCCTGCATACATTCAGTCTTTCAAATTTCATGATTCTCATTTCTCATTAGACGAAAAATAAATCTCTTTAGTTGTACCGCAACCCGTCGGAACATACAAAACTAGCAGTTTTACCTGATTTAATTATATTTGCTTTAGTCAAATTAGTGGAAACTGAAGATTAGCGGCAACATGAAAGGCGTCAAAAATCTTTACTTTCAGCTCCAGCTGCGAGAAGAATTATGCTGTAATAATTAGTTACAAAACGTAACATGCTCAAATGTAATTAATGGTGGTAATTAATGTGTGTTCTGTCATTATTGTTTACGTAACTACTATTTTCAGTCAATAGAACGTTATTTGAAAATCTTAAATAAATAGTAATCATTGGAAATCATTCAGAAAATTGTAAGATGGAAAAGGAAAACTTGAAATATATTGTTTGCGCTGTGAACCAAACATTACTGTTGAAATATATTTATATTTCTTTAAGAACAAACAAAATATTTTATTTAGTTTATAATATTTTGCACCCTGTGCTGATTGGCAATAGAATAACTTAAAATATGCAAGGATGCAAGGGCAGGGTATTCTGTGGTCGAAACCTATGACTTTCTATTTCTATTATTTATATTCATATATATATTATGTTAATAAATATGCATAGCTACCCATTAGCTTTTCCATATGCGTAGAACAATTATTTGTATTAAGTAAGCCCAACAAAAAAAGCTGAATTTTTAATCCTTTGGTAGTTCAAAGCCAAGCAAGGCTCATTTGCATAATCGCTCAGGCTACTTAAAAGACGTTTGGAAACCAAATATAACAGATCGGTGGAGAGAATTAAATTACAGGCACGATAAAGGGTCTGGTCTGTGTTGAAATCATAAAATTCGATACACTTAATTCGCTTGCAGGAATACTTATAAACGGTATGTATTATGTATACACACCTTTAACTGACTTTAACTTGCCTTTAAAAATGATCACAAACGTGTTTGCGTTAAAGGAACCTTGGCAGGTAAGATAAATATGGTATGAAATCGCACATAAAATAGTATGTATATATACAGGATGCAAGTAGTTTGTATAGAGAAAACTGGATCTAACTCACCTGAGATTTATAGAATACTATTTAACCAGATATTCATTAATCCAGATGCTCGCCACGGTCAATGGCGATTCCCAAGTTGGGTGCAGCATTCACTCGGAGAAAACTATCATACCCCACACGCCAGGGTATGGAAAGGTATGCGGGCTTAGACAGTGGCTTTAAATTATCGCCACGGGTGTTTCTCCAGTCGGGCCTTTAACAGTCGGAAGCCTTTATAGAAATCCATTAACAAAACCATCATGTTTTTTGTTATTGCCGGTACAGATCAAAGCGAAGCTTCAGAGGTTGTGAATACTTAGAGTGATCGGAACGAATAGTAATCGGTACTTTGTCACGAGCCCATCTGTATTTCGGCCGGCTAAAATTGGTGTGTTGTTACGTATGTGTTTTGTGTGTGGTCAAGACACTCACTTAATGATATTTGTAGCAGTTTAGTAGATACTAATTTGTTTCTGTAAATAAAATGGGGTAAAAGCCTTTAATTATTACAAAACAAATCGTCTATAAATGATTGTGATTTTGAATGCCAGAAGTAAAAGTTTATTCACCCGATAGTAACACGATTTAAATAATAAAAATCCTAATATAAAAAGATTATGGATGAGCGATTATATTATGTTGGAATTAAATACTCTTAACTTACTAAAAACTGCATAAAAGAAAATCCACTCTCAGGCCTTTTAAGCTTAATAAAGCAAGTTCAAATTCATAAACACACTTAAATGTCCTTTGAACTTAAAGAAGGTATTTTACCACTAATATCAAAGACAAAAAATTAATTAATTAAACAAGCAATAAAGCCATCTTTTAAGGCATATAAAGAATTTTTAGACATTTTTTCCAACTCCAAAAGCTTACAAATAAGTAGTAAATATTTATCAAATGCTGCCTTTTGACTTCACTTTAACCATTTTACAAATATTAATTTATAAGAACTAATTTGAGTTTCATTCACCGCTCACACACAAATATTGCAAACTCATCGCCAAAAGGGGCTCGAACTCATAAACAGTAATGATACAATAAATCAACGCCGTGCGTAAAACATCACTTCCTAAAAGGATCGTCATGGTGTAGTAACAAAATGACTGTGGTATTTACGATAAGGGATGCTTAGCCGAATTCCTTCCGTCCTTTGGTGATGGGGTTGGGCTTGGGTTGCGGTTGCCGGCGGTTTTTGGGAAATCTTAAAGGCCCGGTGATGGCTTTATGGCCACCCAATTGCCATAGAAAGCTAATGAGCCGCAATAGGATTTGAGCATCGCCAGTGAGAATTTATTACCACAAGTGTCACGTGTCCACTTGATTGAGGTAATTTAGATGTGGCATTATTTGCTATTTTTTTTTTATAAAGAGTTACGAACAGCAGATGTATTTGTTCGAGGTTGAATTATTGCCCAATAAAATGTTTTGCCCGAATAAAATGTTTTACGACAAGCTCTCCGACGCGGCAAGTGCGCAACGGCTAATAAAGCAATTTTCAGAAAAGAAAAAATGTAAGTGCTCTGTAAAAAAATTATAATATAAGGGAGTATCACTCCCTTCGGACAAAAACCAGAGCTTATAGTATGAAATTATCTTTATGGCTCCTTGTTTATAATAATAAGGGTCTAAAGTCTTTCTTTATAGCTCATTATCGGTGGAGAGAGTGAAAACTAGACTTAATGTGCTATGTTATATATTTGAAAAAAAAATATTTCGTATAAGATATTCAGAAGGGATCTGCTAAGAATACTGATTAGTGACAGACGGACTCATCAGTTTCCAATGCTGATCCGATTCAGTATTCTTATTACTCTAGTAAACCAAGTGCCTTAGAAGCTTTTAATGCAAAGGCTCCTTTGATCCCGGAACTCTCAGAAACGAGTGGCAAGCACAATAATGGTAGAACAATTTAGTTTGTTTTCTGTGAAAATCAACCATTGTCAACAATTAACGTCAGAAGTAAGAGGCTAATGGGAGCATGAGTTTGTGTATCCTAAAAATAGGTAAACTGAGCAGATGCGGAAAGATGAAAATGTGCAGAGTGAGTGAGGAGTGGACTTTATCGGGCAATGTATCAAAGAAGTCCTCGGCCGAAAAGTGGTACGTCCCGCTTTGATCGCCTGAAATTCCCATGCAATCGATCTTGCCGACTGTTAAGGCCAGGTCGGTCCAGCGGTGCATGCATATATGCTGAAGTATCTTTCCCCCACGGCTCCGACTTATCCGTCAGTGGAGCATACCGAGCACACGAGCGAGCCGACGAGCCTGGGCATCAAGCTAAGTAGCTTCAACACCAAAAACTAGTTTCACACACAGACTAGTTTGCACTCGAGAAGAGCTCGAGTCATCGTCGTCGTCGGGTGTTGATGCTGATTAACCATATTTATACTTAAAAAATTGAAAAGGGTTTTTAAGTGCCTTGCCGGCGAGTCTTGCCCAATTTGGAGATACCCTCTAGTGATTACACGAAGCTAAAATAGGCCAGCTGGCTTAGATATACGTGCATACATAGCCGCTGAAAAGATCGATTAGCCCAAGGAGAAACATTTAATTATTGTAGGTCCTTCTGTTTCGATTACATTTTGCCGAGCGGACTCTAAGTGGGAATCCAAAACACACCCAAAGAGATGCCGATCCGGAGCCGAAAGCAAATGGTTCTAACAGCTTACTTTGTATTTAACCACGAATTGTGCGAAAACAACCAGCCTACCATCACCATCAGCATCTAAAGGTATTTCTTGATCGACCGACCATCCCGACGAGCAGCATCCAAGCAACCCAAAAAGGCCAAAAGACCGACCGACCGACCGACTGGACCGGACCGGACCGAGCCGGGCCGGCAGAATACCGCCACTCTGTCTCGCAAGTCAAAAGCGGCATTTTTAAATTGGTAGTCAGATCTCAGTTTCTCGGTTCGTAGAAAGGAGCTCGGGCCATTATGGCTTCCATCGAAGTGATTTTTACTGTGCGCTGCTTGTGCGCGGCCTGTTTGTTAGCCTGATGTCTGAGCACACCTCTTATTATACTTACCACACCACACACTCCTCTGCGAATTATAAACGTCCGTGTTCGGCAACTAGCGGCTGTTCAAATTGCAAAATATACAATGCGTTCCTCCTCCGTCCTCAAACACACGCAACAGGAGGAGCACCCAGTGCCCCAGCACCCAGCACTCGCTCCTGCTCCAGCTCCAGCTCCAGCTCCTCTCCAAACACCAAACACCACTGAGTTTAATTTGATTTCGATTCCGCGCGGAGGAAGCAGAGATCTCCTCTGTTCGAGGCCGGCCTGCCAGGCGGCTTTATCATTTACCCAGGTCCACTTCTTGGGAGCCTCTCTTTCGCTGTCATGAAATGGGTTATGATTTAAATTCGGTGCGATGGCTGTGGTGTGAATGATATAAGCCGGGCGAAAGAGCTGACGATGTTCATTCTCACCTCGTCGACACTAACGATTGAGCCGACCGATGCCCATTTAATAGGGGCAGTAGGAAATCCGCCTCTGGGGCCGCTGAGTGCACTATCCATAGCATCTAGGGCCGACTGCTTTTTTCCCCTTTTTATTGTTGGAGTAATAAAAACTGAATATAATATCATCAACACCAGTTTATATTGGCTGCGTTTTTCCACATGGGAACGTGGATAAAAAATGTAAAGAAAATCTTTGCTTAATTTATTCAATAACAAGGATGTTTTTAATATTAATTACAAATATATTTTTATTTATTTATTTAGTGGTAAACAGTTCTAGAAAATATTTAGAGTTCCTGCAAATTAATGATAGTTTTTTCGTATTTCCTTTATGGATTTTAATTAAATTTTTTTTAAATTAAAATTTTAAAAATTTATTTTTACAATAATAGTTTTTTGTTTAATGGGAAAATATGTTCTACTGCATTTTCAAATGTTTTATTAATTTATTATTAAAAACACTTAAGTAAAGTCCAACTAAAGCCTTTATAAGACTAATTAATCTAAAAAAATACTACAAAATGTATAATTTTTTTTAAAAATTCAGTCAAAATCTTTAAAGTTGTGTTAAAGAGAGTCAAAAATATCTGAAACTGGATGCAAATTGAAAACACAAAGTGCCAAAACTATCTCCAAACTCATCTCAGCAGCGAAATTCCAACTGGGCAATATTCTTAAGAGTTCTCCTATACTGCAGGTAGAAGCACGAAGACTGCACTTAAGCTTTGTCGGGAAGATTCAGACGAATATACATACATCCAAGCATACAAGCATACATCCTCGGGGTAAACACAACTCAACTCCTCAAATTAGTGTGTTAGCCTTCAATAAATTGGCGGCCTGTTGTGTTCAAACATTTATTTCTTGCGAGTATAAAGCAATACAAAGCAGACAAAATCCCAACACATAGGAAAAATAAATACTGACGGTTATTATCCCGACACCATACAGAGATCTTGTCTTCGCTGCCAACTTTTTTGAATCAAGATAATGCTGCTAAATATGTTATTTGGCCTCTAAAACATGTGATGGGTATTATCCGCTTATGTTCGCCACTTTCAGATATTTAATTACGAGAATTGCAAGGGCTTTTTAGCACTATTGCCGGGACTGCGCACCACTCTCTACGACACTTCATCGGTTCTTCCTCAAAAGCACTCTTCTTCATCAGGCGGAGCAGCAGAGAAGCTGCCTCGAGACGGAAATAACTAAATTGATTTAGTTTATGGGGTCGAACAGCTTTCATCTCGGCGCTGCAAATTTCGGTGTGTTAAATAGCAGCCGACAGGAAAGAAAAGAGGAGAAAAACTTATCGATGGGTGATTACCAAGTGTACCCAGCACCGAGTACCGAGTAGTTGTTTTTTGAGTAAAAGGTTCCGCACACACAGCGATTTCAACAGCTTTGCGTTAATGGTTAAGTGTACTTTTTTACACAGTTTTTACAGGCGATCTTGACGTGACCATCTGGCTGCTTACATGTTGGCATCCTTGACACTAAGAAGACCGCAAAAGATCGAATTTATTTCAAATTTGTACCATTGCACCATGACGAACATCAATAAGGCTTTATTACTGTACCATTAAAGGCGTTTTTAGATAAAGGAGGCAAATGCCTCCATTTAAAGGCGAATGTATGCACTCGTAACCACAATCACTAGACGAGTAGATCTAGCCAGCTCCATGAGAAACTATCGGGTAAGAATCGGATTATTTTTCAAATTGCAAAGCTTTTTATAAAAATTAGCTTTCAGCGCTCCATTAATTAATGTTTGTATAAGAGAAATAGTATCTATTATAAAGGAATCAAAGTACAATTTTATTTATCAACAGCTATATATACCATATTAAAAAGTATCAAACATAAAGCACATCTAATATATTGGTATGGTATAACATCCATTTAAATATCGGACTTTGATTCAAATACAACATAAAATAATTATTCAATATATGGGAATTGTTTTTCATTCTGTAACTGTTTTTATTTTTTAATTCTTACCTATTCTGTAATTTTTGCACTTGTAATGCTCCCTTTAAGTTGAATTTGAAAAATGCATAGGGACTCTGAAATAATTACATAACTTCCAAATATAAAGGTAATTATTTTAATTAAGATCTTAAATTAGTTTTTTTCTTTTGGAGAAAGGAGAATTTATTAAGGTAACCGATAAAGTGTTTAATACGTTGTGAGAAAGAAAGAGAAAGGTCATTGTTCTGCTACTTGAGCACGTCTCTATTAGCTCGTTAGCATTATGTCTGCGTCTGAGGATTGTAAGCGAGCTGCCTTATAACTAGCTTCGTTTATGTGAGTTTTGGTTAATTTTGACATGTGTCCATCTGTTCCGACCTTTCAAAGCAAACTAGAATATATTTCAACAAATTATTCTTGGAGGCTATCAGACAACTTTATGTTATCCTTATTTTCTTAGACATGATTGAAAGTGATAATTTATTTAAATAAGTCCTTTAAATTACCATAAACGTGTCTTTTTTTATCATATTTTGTTTGCTTGGCCCATTATATTTAATTATGGTAATTATTAAAGGCAATTAAAGTGAGTCCTGTATGACTTGCGAGGAAATAAATCGAATGAAGACTCCTTGACCAGCCGACGACAGCAGTGAAAATTATTTTTTTTTTTATTTTCAAAATATGTTGGCATAGTTAAACGATCAAAAAATAATATAATTAGTTCTATTTACTAGAGCCGTGAGGCACCGCTGGAAAAATGTTAAATTACAATGTCATTTCGATTTGTAATTTGGGAGATTAAATAATCTCTTTTTTATACTCATACTATACTAAAAATATGTATTAGTTTTAATTTTTTGTTTGCATACCATTAGGAATTTTATTGCTAACAGCCCTTTCCTAATTTTTGTATTACTATAACTTAAGGTATATTAAAATTCTAATAATTTAATTACAAATGGAGCTGCTTTATTAAAATCAGGTAATTATAAATAAAGGAGCTACAAAAAGTCCTATGATATTTATTTTTATAGATTAGATTAAAAAATATATCCTTTAAATAAAAATTGTACTTAAATTTAAAATATTTCTTTCGACAAGAATAATTACTTATTTTTTCCTATACCATATTTCTGATTTAAAAAATTAATTTTTCTGTTTAAAGGCCCTTAAAAACGTATTATTAGCTAAGAAATTATTAACAAAAGAACCCGTATCTATGTGGCCCCAGTAATATGCTTAACTTTATCTGGTAAACATACTTATATCAGAAAATACATACATTTGCTTTCATAATTCATTTTTCAATTTCATGCAAAAGCCAAAAACAATTTGAATCATTTTATGGCCGAAAATAATGCAATGGGAAGTGAAATACGAGCGTTTCCTTTATTATTTCATGTTCTGGCACGCCCCCAATTCATATAAAATAAACAGGTATTGACAAAAGCTTGCAAATCAAGGAAGGGGCTTGCCTTTTCCCCCGAGTACGAGGTACGAGGTACGAGGCATTGTGCTTTTTCAGCACGCATGCACTATCTCACTGAAAATTGAAAATGGCGAAGGGAAAAAATGGGGCCGCGTTTCGTTGCCTTGTTGTCTCTGGGAACAAAACGCTTTTCCGCCACGCTCCCGGTGTTGGGCCACCTTGTGGTGCCATGGGTGTAATCGCGGGCCCGATGATTGGTCGCGACTCCCTGAGCAACCCACTCGGAGATTCGGCGTAAACAACACACCTTCGGCTGCCATTGGTACGCAGCCCAGACAAGGACGACCAGACCTGATACCTGTTTCCCCAGCAATGCCCGGCTTGCCCTCTCGCTCGCAATATGTATGTATAACACTGGGCGACGGATGGCCAACTCTCCGATCCGGTCTTGCTCTCAGCCCGCCTGAGCTCGAGCTCGAGCCATAGCTCGTTCCTTCCATAAAACATGAAGTTTCGCTGCCCCTCGCATTAGTCTTAACGCTGCTGCCGCCGAGTGAACTTCGCTGCTCCGAGCAAAGTAAAGTAAACTGAAGTCGGAATAAAGTAAAGGGGACTGCTGCGGACGGCTGACTGTGTGAAATTTTAAACGACGTCCCAATGCCACGCCCATTGAAAATGTCTTACGGTGATCAGAAGCCTCCATACTCGTACATATCATTAACGGCCATGGCCATTATACACTCGCCGCAACGACTGCTGCCGCTCAGTGAGATATATCGATTTATTATGGAGCAGTTCCCCTATTACCGGAAAAATACGCAAAAATGGCAAAACTCATTGCGCCACAACTTGAGTTTCAACGATTGTTTCATCAAAGTGCCCCGTAATGTGACAAAGGCGGGCAAGGGATCCTACTGGACGCTCCATCCCATGGCCTTTGATATGTTCGAGAACGGCAGCCTGCTGCGAAGACGCAAGCGATTCCGTGTCAAGCAGCTCGAGAAGGATCTATCAAATTGGAAGCTAGCCGCCGCCGCCACCGCTGCCAACAACGAAATGGTGTCCCACTACATGGATGATCAGCTAACCCAATTGGGTTTCATTGAACCGCCAAGAAGTGCTCCTCTTTCTACCAACTACGATCTCGGGAATGCATCTGTTCCTGCCCTATCAACCTATAAGGCACCGCCGCCGCTGCCGTCTCTAGTTCCATCGTTAAGCCAATCGCCGTCGGTTCGTCCTAAGCGTGCTTTCACCATCGAGAGTCTGATAGCCCCGGATCCCAAGGGACAAGTGCATCTGGACTACGGAAGTCCCGTGGCCGACGGGTTAAAGAAGCCCCTGTTTAACTTGCCATTTAACTTCAACGAACTGGCCGCCCAGTACCACATGTACTTTCCCAACTTCCTGTACAACAGCCAATACGGCAACATGCCCTGCTATCACAAAACACCGCCGCTCTTTCACAACGGACCCTTGCCGGTATTTTAAAAGTATTTGAAAAGTGTTTAAAGTTCTAGAGCCCAACTGACTAGCTGTCCCATTATTATAGTCTTATGTTATTTACTTGTGTACTCATTTTAATTTAAAAATATATATGTAAACGATTGAACTTAGACGATCTCTAAAATCAATAAAAGAACTTCGCGTCATATTAAACGTACAGTTTGTGATCACTTTTTTTGGAGCCACTTTTTCAGGAAACAAAAAAACAACTAAATAAGAAATGTAGAGCTATAATTACAGTTTTAGTAGCGAAGCTTTGGTCTTCACTTTCTGCAAAAACAGTGTGTGTACACAAAAACACGAAACATCTAATCTGTTGTTTGTTGCCATAGATAATTATAGCTCGAAAACAAACTACAGGTTGTAAGTAAATAGACCTCGATTAATTCGATTACAGGTCGAAAATAGGTCCGCAATGGTTAACTTGCCTTTCTACCTACCTCGATTTGCAAATCATTTGCATCCTACACATGCACATACTACACCTTGGAGTTTGTTTCCCATTAGCTGTCAATCATCCTTACGTACATATGTTTGACTTCAACCCCAGTCGGAATACTTGGCTCTTGTTACCCATCTCCCATATACCATCCACATACATAAACCATAAAATACTGCACCAAAGAAGAGCGGGAACCACGGTCGATACGGCGGCGAATGTTAGTTGTTAGTCTTACAAGAAAGGACGACTAGCTTCAACATTCGATTTGAAAATACCCTGTCAAAGAAAATAATTGTAATATCTTTCAAAATACATTCTGAATGCTTTACATTTGTTAACTAATCACATTTGGCTACATCCCAACAAACATAAATAAAACACAAATGAGTAATTAAAAAGTTGGTAAGAACAAGAATAAGAATGGTACGTGAAGAAAAGAATATTAGAGATAAATAAAATTTATATTATTGATCACATATAGAATATAGAACGCAAATGTTATAGTAACTAAAAATATAGTAAATGATTTAAATTTAAATATAAATATATAAGGTTAGACGATGGTATTGAAAGTTGACTTATTAGTACCTACGGGAGCTATGCAACTAGTTCTCAAACTTGATCGGGTTACATTTATTTTAAAATTGCCAGCTAGTGATCGCAAAAAAGATTTTTTATATTTAGTTCATTAAAAAAATTATATAAATTTAACGAATTTTTTTTGGGTAGAATAATTAATCTAAAATAATTACTAATTAATGATTACTCATTGCTTATTATATAGGTTGACGAAATATAACAGGTTTTAATTTGGAAGTCGACGTTTGTATACCGTTTTATATCAGGACACCGAATTTTAAATCAACAATAACTAAGCCACAAATTCATAAATTTCTATTTGGAATAATTTTCTGTGTTGTAGCCCCTTATAAAATGTTGAAAAGATTGGGAAATTTATATTTGATGCTGATCCATTATATAATTGGTTTATAGGGTAAAAAAATAATCCTGCAAATTTCTCACTAAAATTTTAATAAACAGCAAAGGTATAAAAGCGTTAGATATGAAATTAATTTAAAACAATAGCAAACAAAGACAAAACGTATTTTTAATATAATATAACATTTAATTTATATTCCGTGATCTAGAAAATACTTTATTTTTAGCCTATAAAAAATTATCTACATAAATACATACATATATTGGAGCTTATATAAAATTATAAGATTCACTTTACCCCAGGTAGCGTATGTGTTTATCCTTAATCCAGTAGATCGACTTCTCAGTAACACCCTCCAAGCACGGCACTTTTTATCTTCCGGGAAAGTATCCGCTCTATGGTGGTTCTCACGCTGTGTGCTTTTAGGTGTTGGTTTAATAATCCCAATCATTAAAGTGTGAGTCAGCCATGGCACATTTAAGTATCCTCTAATTTTAGCATATTCCGCCAAATATTTACATATTCGTGTATATAGGCTTCTACGTTCACTGCAGTGAAAAATGTTTTAGTTTTTATGCTTGTTATGGTATGTATGTAATGTACATAAATATATAGGTATGTAGTTTAGAACCTGATTAACTTGTAGTCCTATTGAAAATTTGACTTACCAAAGTTTATAACACAGCCTTACACTCTATTCCAAACTAAGTCCGATCCTCGATCGTATATCCAATCATACATATTTCCATACACTGAGCAAATCAGCGAAATTAGCTCAACGTGGGCATCTTAAGGACTTGCAGGTAATTTTTCATCCGTCAGGGAATGGATTAGCTCCACAAAAGAATATCAAAATAAGAAATGTAGATCGATACAAATATTTTATCGAAAAGTAACCGAAATGGCGGGTTATTATCTAAAATGTTTATTCTTATCTACGCCAGAGAATAATATGAAATTTTTAAGAATTTGGGGGGGAACAGCTGTTTTTTCAATTATTTTAATAAATAATAAACATATAAGTTTGTTTACTGAATTTTTAGGTTTAATTATTATGAAACAGCTGTGATCATCGGCAGAAGCTGAACGATTAAGTAATAAATTTAAATAGTTATGAATAAATTAAAAATTAACTGAGAATATTAAATTCTTTATACGAATATAAATTTTTACATACCTTACATACATTTTACATGCACACTAATTTATTGTTCATAATATCGCAAGGAAAACTTTGTCTATTTTAATATGAATTTGGTAAATGTACCAATTATTATATAAGACTATTGAGCTACAAAAACAGTTTTATATTTTAATATTATATGTTTTCTCCCCATTGCAATTCCGTTTCTTTCACACAAAGTAGACTGTCGATTTGCTAACATTTTCTCGACGTTCCGCACACGGTCACACTTTAATACCAAAAGTTCCGTTGTTTTTTAGGGCGTTTTTGCCATCTTGCTTCTTTGTGGTTGTTTGCCTATCTACATTTTTGTAAATGTGAGTGTACCAAAAATCAGTAACACAATTTAACGTTTAGGCGTCCGAATTAAAAATGAAATGTTTGTCTTGTCACCCCGTCGCCTAGCCCATTGACAAGTTGCACACGAATAGCCCCAAATAGAGCAGCTCCGCCACTTCGTTTGTCCTTTGTTGATAGTATCGCGCACCGAGAGACGAAACCCAAAGAAAAGAAAAGAGAACCGAAGAAAAGAAAAGAAAACTTGCATTCCGTTGAAGAGGCATTCGACACTAAGCAGCTAGCGAGCATGTTCAGTATAAGCGAACTGTGCTGCATGTTCTGCTGCCCACCATGCCCCGGCCCCATTGCGGCCAAACTGGCCTTCCAGCCACCGGAGCCCACGTACAAGCTGACTCCGGCGGACGACACGAACATTAGGTACAACCTGCAGCTCTTTGACCGCGCCGAGTGGCAGTATTCCGAGCGGGAGAAATCGAAAGTAGAGGCCTTCTTCACGCGCACGTCGCGTGGCAACCTGATTACCTGCATCTATGTCAGGTGCAGCAAGAATGCCAAGTACACGCTACTCTTCTCCCACGGGAACGCCGTGGACCTTGGCCAGATGAGTAGCTTCTACCTGACCCTCGGCTCGCAGATCAACTGCAATATCTTTGGCTACGACTACTCCGGATACGGCATGAGTGGCGGAAAGCCGTCCGAGAAGAATTTGTATGCGGACATTGAAGCGGCCTGGCAAGCGATGCGAACTCGGTAAGTTTGACACTCTTATATATATCACCACATTGACCACAATGTCTTCGCTTCTTAGGTTTAACATCAGCCCGGAGACAATAATCCTGTACGGTCAGAGCATTGGCACCGTGCCGACTGTTGATCTGGCTTCGCGTCACGAAGTCGGAGCTGTGATACTTCATTCGCCGTTGATGTCGGGCCTGAGAGTCGTGTTTAGGAACACAAAGAGAACCTGGTTCTTCGACGCCTTTCCCAGGTGAGTGCCGGCGGCCGTTGATTTGCGATCAAACGGCATCTGATCTTATCTGGTTTCCAAACAGCATTGATAAGGTGGCTAAGGTGAAGGCTCCGGTTCTGGTTATTCACGGAACCGATGACGAGGTCATCGACTTTTCCCATGGCATAGGAATCTACGAGCGGTGTCCTAAGACAGTGGAGCCATTCTGGGTAGAGGTAATTATGAGTATTTATTTGTATTTCGTCTTGATTGATTGCTTGCCACAGTCGCGAGTGAGCGTTTGTAATGAAGAAATGATTTTAATTATTAATAATATAATAGTTTGATATTGCCACCGAACTTAGCGATATTAATAAGCATTGAAAAAGCAATCATAATAATATTAAAATATGTTCAACTTAATTTGGTGTTTACAAAACAGGGGTATATACTTTAAGCTCAGGAGACTTATTTCTAATTCGATTATATATATATATATATTTTATTGGCCTCAAAAGTAATCACTGTGATATTTTCAGGGCGCTGGACATAACGATGTTGAACTGCATCCGCATTATTACGAGCGACTGCGCAAATTCCTGTCGGTGGAGCTCATCAAATGACAATTAAAGAATAATGTGGATGGAGGCGTTAGCGACACTACTTCCGGTGTAATAACCAATTCAAACCCTGCCGCAGCTAGTGTGTCCCTAAGTTCAAAGCATCCAAATCCTGCAGCGGCTGCAGGCGGAGGCGGAGGCGAGACAAGTAAAAAAATTGTGGAAGGAAATAACAAACGGATTGAAAACGATGGTTTGTAAATGAAACATATATTATCTAGCAGCTCACATCAATACATACATTCGAGAATTGCATTTTAACAAAGATTATACACAGAAATATACAAATATAACAATTAGTTGTGAGGAGGTTTGTACCAAGATCCCCATTTATATATTTACAGCATTGTGATCCTGGTCCCCGTATTAATTCAATAAGCCTAGGTCATATCATCTAACTTAAACTTGTACATGATATTTCATAACATAATATTCGGTAGAAGAAATCGAAACAAGTGACAAAAACAAATGACATTCGGTTTGAAAATGAATATTAAGCAATACGCTTCATCAGTAATATGGTTTTAATATGTAAGGACAAAAAGTTTGAATAAAGCAATCTTTTGATACTTTGAAAGTTTACCTTTTTCTCGTAAGGATGCAATTTTTATTACAACTTTTTATTATTAATATTATCTAGTTATAATTGATGGCCTCTTCTCTTCTCTTAAGCTTTCCTTCTTTCTCTTATAAGCCCCCCCCCCCCCTTTTTTTGGAGTTTATCTAATCCGTATGTTCGGTCTTTTTGCAGGTGCCTCAAATTCCAGCCAGAGCTCCACCAAAGCTCTGGAGCAGAAGTTTCTTTAGCATAAACAGTCGGGCTCGTATTCCAAAGCCCAACCATTCTCACCACAGCTCTCAAAAGTTGAATTATCAAAAAAATCGTGCGAAAACAGCAGACATAACAAGCAAATTAGGAAAGAAGACCCACCATTAACTGATCTGAAGTCGAACGGCTTTTTTGTTTCTCGATTAAAGCAACCAAATATCGCTCCAACACTTCCAGTACTCTCCCCACATTCACCGATGAATGCAAATATATATTTAAATAGCCAGCATACCCAGCTCTCCGGTCGATATTTAAACAATAAGGTGTCCCAACAGACGGATGCCATGGATAGTGTTAAACGAGTTGCATCGAACAGATCTCTAAAGGACAAAGAACAGAATGTAATATCCATTTCATCGGCAACTATAAAGTGCAACTGTGAGAAGCCGCTCAAATCCAGTGGATCCGACTCGGAAACTAACGACGAAATCAAAATCAAGCTCAGTTCAGAAACGAGTAGCAGCTGTGTAGATGATCCCAGCAAGGGCAGTTTGCAATTAAAGTGTGCGCTGTCTCCGAAGCTGTTATTGCATAAAAGTGGCTTTCAGCAGGCCATCATAATTTCCGATGAAAGCGAAATGAGGAAATCACCGCGAACAGCTCCCTATAACACGAAACAGCTCGTCAACTGTGCAGACAATCAGTTTTACCGCCAACTTACTCATAAAATCAGCAAATCCGAGCAAACATCACCCAACAATGTGGAGATAGATAAGACAAACTTTTTATATGAAACGAATAATAGAAGTACGGGCTGTTTGGTCTATCCATCGGATCCTTGGATTAAGAATTCGGAAATTAAAGGCAACATCTCACCCAAAGCGGAAAAGCATTTAAACTTGCATCACAACATCGATCCTTGGGTTAGGCGGCACACTGAAGATGTCACCGTGGGGGTGGTGACACGGCTTCCCAAAAAGAATATCTATCGCGAAAAATCTCTTTCTTCCATTAACAATAAACTGCTGTCAACAAGGACTGAGAAATCCAAGTGCATTAAACCCCAACTAAAGCATTCGAACACTGCAATTGATGATCCAACTGATGATCACGTGTTTTTAAAAGAGCCAGGACTGTTATTTGCCCCTTTTTCCCCACAACACCGCAACGAATCGCATAAGGCTTGGTCCCTGGACCAAAGCAAATCCGCCAGCTATATACCCGATAAAGTCAAGGAGATTTCAAGCCCGTTACCGAATCACGTTAGAAAATCAGTATATCAAAATAATAATAGCAACTGGCTCTGTCCGAACGATTTGGAACTGCACTCTAGACATAGCTCCTTATCGATTCCCACGCAATCCAAAGAGGAACTTCCTCTCAATATTCGTCGCTTATCTGAGCAGATTCGCGAGCCACCGCTGGAGAGGAACTTGTCGTTGTCTCTTAGTGATCGGAACGTTAGTAAAATGCCAGCCTCTGAAACTCCTGGCGATCGTGAACCACAGAAGACAAAAATGCCAGACAGATTTCACGTGAATAGGGATGCCGCTGTGCAGAGTGCAGAGATTCATAATGAAGACTTTATCTCTTTGAAACGAGCTCCCAAAGATTCCACATCTGTTAATAATGTAAAGCCCTTTACGACTACTTATAAGCCTGATCCACTTTTAGAAACCACCTGTTAAAACCATTCGCTAGGAAGCCGACAGCCGAAATCCGATATTCAAGTGTCTCTGCATAGCTCATTTATAGGTCATAAAACCACAAAAACATATAGTATGTCTTATATATAAATATCAATCGAATCTAAATATGAATATAATAAATCACTAATACAACTATTTTTAGTAGTAATTTAAGTTTGAAATTTTTACAGTGATTTTGCATTTATATTAAGTAACAACACGATAATCGCCCTGCCAACAATGGGGCTGAATTCTAGGCTTAACAACATTCGCAAGCATATATATATGTGTGTAATAGTATATTTTCTCCTCATTTTATTGTCATTTTACATATTTGTTGTAATACATTTTATAGTAATAATAAATCTTTATAAAGTGCTAAGTTTTCGTTTTTGCAGCTGGGTTTTTTATATTACGTTAAAGCTGTAGATAAAAGCTGATCCACATGACGGTATAAATACGCAAAACTTTCACATTGCGTAACAGAAACGATAACTATTTTTAAATACCCTACCAGAGAGTATTTCCATTTTCCAAAAGCATAGACTCATTTAAAATAGGTTTCTTTTTATATAGGGCAATCAACCAAAGTGTCTTAAATTTGGTGAAGCCCACGCATGGCAAGCCTCTATTAACGTTGACACCATAATTACAATCGACTTGGCCTTTCTACACACAGCCTTTCACCGAAATAAACAAATAAATAAATTAAGTTGGCTTTGGATTAAGCCAATATAGTGTTTATTGATATCACAAACAATTCAGAAAGTATTTATTACATAATCTCCAACTCGTATAAAGGCAGTATGCCGAGCAGATAAAAGACAGTTGTTGCTGGCGTCTTGTGAAATACATTTATCGACTTTTTACGAAATGTTAAGCATAAAAGCCATTTTTGCTCTAAATACAATTTTTTTTGGAGCTCTAAATGGACATCGTTCGGTGCCAGAAGTAAGCAATGATAACTTAAAGAATTCCCTAATTCAAGCTCAATCGATTGGGAGAATCGTTAACCGGCAAAGCCAGAAGGAAATAGTTCAAAACATCGTACAACAAGTCAATTATGGAAACGATATAACTCGGACCTCAAACATTGACTCAGGGTATCCGTGTATCCAAGAGACACCTCAGATGAACGTCATTGAAAACCCTGCAGTTACACGAACAGAGTTTGCATCTCAAATCAGCAGCCACTCAACGCTTTCAGCGGGATTTCCAATGCAATTTCAGAATCCACGTCCAGCCCAGCACATTCATTACCATTACCTAGTTCCGAACGAGACTCCTACCAGACCCAGCATACCCTATGCACCTCAGTCGGATTTGTATATAGAAAATAAACATTTTGTGGCAACAGCCACACAGTCATCGTTTGTAGACGAGAATTACGATCAGCTTCAATATAGCAATAAAAAAGTACTGCCAGGTAACCCTTTATACTCAGCTGCGAACCATAATGGCGACCTCTACGATTCCCCGGATGAGCATCAAGCCCAAGGCTCAGAAAATACATCGTTTTATGAAGCGATAAGGAGTCCGATTGAGGTTTGGAGTCAAAAAACTCCAAGTCAAACACAAGAAGCTATTATGAATAAGGTTAAGCCGGAAATTGTTTTGAAAGGGCAACCCAATCCAGGCCAGCAAGCAGATGTGTTCACAACAAAAATGCCAGAAGTGTACTTAATCAAATACCACGGCAATACAGATAATAAAACCACAACGTTTCCACCAAACCATAAACCAGATGATACTTCAAACACGATTTCTGATGGCAGCGGTTTGATAGACATACGGTCTGGAATCGACGAAGGTAACAATCTGGATAGTGAACACGAGTCCAATGAACACTCGTCATACAATGTCCCTTTAAATTAAGAACTACAAAGATTTATTTAAGATATTGTGAACAATTAAAATTTAACAAAATTAAAAATAAAACATGAAAATTTCAGGATTATTTGTAAGGGGTTTGTTTCCCTAGTCGCTTTGTTTATCCTTCAACAGTGCTGAAAGCTTTACAAAAGAGCCTTCCAAATCAGTCAATGGAGTAACATTTATGCAAGGGATATTCGGCGGGCAGCCCATCGATAGATCCCCCGCTCTCAGTACCTCTAATTTATTGGCGTAATTCCTTGAGAATTCGTCTGTATGGAGATATTCGGGTTTCTTCAGTTTCAAAGCTTTATTCTAAATACAAAATAAAAAAAATAAAAATTGAGCAAAGAATAAACCATGAAGATTAGATAAAAATTACCTCCTCTGATATGCCAATGTACTGAACTAAAGGATGATAGCTAATGAATTCATAGGTGCCCTTTATCGTGGGCAAAAAGAAGCCTTTAACACAATATTGACAATTTTCTGGAATGTTGGTCACTCCGCCCACAGGCGTATTCATTATCCGGTAAGCCCTCTGTGAGGTTTTAAGATTGTCTACTAGCTCCTCGGCATTTCTATCTTCTTCGCTGTTCTCCGCACGATTTGAAACAATCTCGGGACTCTCAGAGCTTTTGGTACTTTGACTCATCTGTGCGAAAATTGTTATAATTTTTACCTTGAATGAAAAGCATAAGCAGACTGTGTTACCATTTTACTTAAAGAACTTTTGCTTTCTTCCAGAACTTCTAAAATAAATGCCGTACTCTCCTCGTCGTCGGGTTTATCATCTTTAAACAAACCATTTTCATAATGTGGAGCAAAGGCAAGGAGCAGGTTCTCAGATATTTTCTGAGCATGTTCTCCACCACGAAGTCGAGACCTTTTCTCGGAATCCTTATTCTTCAAAATAATATATTATTTATTTCGCTGACATCACAGAATTCTTTACTTACATCGCCTGAAGAACAATCACCGTCATCCATTTCATGATTACAGGACCAATCAGTACTGGCAGCCATCAGGTCCTCCGGTTTTGGTTTAAAACATTTACACCAACAGGTAAAAGGATAAATAATAAAGAGGAATACATTCACAATAAATATTCGAATCCTAGATGAGCACGCATAATATCTGCCAGGTTGAACAGTCTCGAATCCCCATTTATCTATCGACTTAATGCAAAGACCAAAAATAGCTTTCAATAGACCTGTGGAATAACGGAAATTTAAATTTATGAATACCGGTTTAATGGTCTTAAAAACTTACCGAAAATGAGCAGCCATATCAAAATAATTATTATAACGCTTTGTATATGATAAAAAAGGTTGAAAGATGTCTTTTTATGGCAGTCACTTGACAAGTCCGTGATGCAAACATCATTTTTTTCATTTCCAGGCGGGCAATTATATATAAGTCCTGCCTCTTCCTGCGCCGTACGGCTCATTCTCTCACAAACATTGAAATTTACAAAAGTCTGTATCTTTTCCATGCAATGACAGCGACATCGCGCAATGCAGAAGCACCTTGAATGAAGCCTAATGTCCATGGACCTCTTGGCAATAATACCGTCCTTAACGTCAGCTGATTTCATGAAGACGCTTCTATTTAAATTTTTCAAATCGGATTCCTTAACAACCACTGTAATTTTTTAATAGAATCTTAAATTGGCTAAGACTTTGCGTATTTACTTACCATCACAAGTAAACTTCTTGTTTTTCTTTCCGCCATTTATGAAGGGCAGTAAAAAGGTAACAGTTTGGCCGATTTCTGGTTGTAAATGTCTTCTGACACTGGTCGTACTTAAGGCACTTTTGGTTAGAGGACAATTATAGACAAATATGGAATATTCGTGTGCCTCAAGGCCCTTGTTAATAACATCAATTGAAATATGAAGGGCATCCTTTGTCGTTGCATCGGTAATAATGCTGAATATCTTTATCACATGTTTATTTCCCACCATAAAAGCATTTTCCCGAAAGGGTATCTTGACTTTTAAACTAAACTCTAAGGGTGTGAGAAGTGCTCGAAATAAATACATAAAATTTGGACTTAAATAGACTTCACCTGGTACCCTTTCGCCTCGAATGTTAAGGCAAAGATTCTTGTCGTTATGGGGACACATTTGTATGGGCTTCATGGATACTGGAAAATGTCCGAGGATATCAATGCCATTAATGGTACCATATTCAAAGTTCTTTACTTCACGATTGGAAATGTCATTTCTGGAACTGCCAATAAGAAAGCTTTTTCCAACGTTTTTCTGTAATTCCGTTAACGTGTCTATGTTCCTTGTCTCGGCCAGTTGGCCATCGCTCGTTAATGGAATGAGAAGTTTGTGATCTACAAATCTTGCAGATTTTTCCTGGCGCAATGTTCCAACGCGCGTAGAAAATATCATTGAAATATTTTGATTTGCAAAAATTCCTGACACACTATCGACTCTAAAAAATTAAATATAGATCGGATAATTATAAGGACAGTAACTATCAACGTACTACAAGTTGCTGAAAAAAATGCACCTAAAATTCTCTGGTACAATATCGGTTATATCCTTTTTCTCTATAAATATATTATATTTTTTTTCTTTAAAGACTTACGTTACAATGGGAACAATCCTCCACCAAGTATTGTGGCGTCTTCTAAAAACCCGCAGCTGAGTTGTTAAATACGGAATAGGATCGTTAATGTTAAACACGCCATAATGTATGTCTTCTTTACTGAAAGTGGAAATAAATCAATAAAAATATCGAATATAACTTTTAAAATAAAAATAGCTGAAAACCAATTACCTCTGATTAGGAGCTCTGGATAACTTGGAGCCTTCACAATTGCATACGCTGGGATTGCTTACGCATCCGCAGGACTGAGAAGCCAGGTTTCCTTCACGGTTTACCTTGCACTTCTCACATGGTATCATATCCTCCGCTGTTAATTGTTTAACGATTTCAGCCTTTTCCCTATGAATCTCAGAGTCTAGACCGCCAGGTAAGGTTTTTCCCCCTACTTTTTTGTTCTTTCCTCCACAAGTATCACACGGAATGACATCGTTCAGTTTTTCTTGTGCATTAAAGTCTTCTATTTTACTTTCCAGACTTTTCGGTTCTGTCAAGGCACTGCAATATCTAGCGGGGGGCTTATCGTCCTTCTTTTTATTTTTTCCACCACAAGTATCGCACGGAACCTCGCCATTCTCTTCAATTTTTTGTAAATTAAAATTTTTTTGGGGATCCGGAATATTTTCATATCGAGCAGCCGCCTCTCTACTTCTCACAGAGTTGCTTCGTCTAATTCTTTTATAATTTCTGGGCACCGATTTGTAAGGGTTAGTCATGGGATAAGATAAAAATGGTTTATTCTGTGAAAAGGGTTGACCAAGATCGGTATATAAGTCTTTGGGATTAAAATTATGTGGCATTCTTTGGGAACTTTTCCAATCAAATTGTTGTCCATTTTTATAAATATAAGTGCCTGTATGAAAAATGTAAAGTGTAAATTCAAAATCGAAATGGAAAACTAAGGAAAACATACTTTCCGGATCTTCAGGTTTTATATTATATGGTACAGTACGAGGAATTTTGCCATCAAATGTTTGATCATTTTGATAAATATTTTTCTCTGTCATGTGAATACAACATTTAAATATAGAATAGAAACATACGGCAATAAAACTATAACTTACTCTGAAGATTCTCCTTCATATGTTGGCTAATAATTAAATTAATATCTGCTCGTCCCAACGAATAGCCATTATTGTTAGGAAAACCGCTTGCATGTGATTTAACATTAGACTGATCATGTCCGTTTGGATTTGGAGCATCATCATTGCTGGGAAGACTTTTTACGGGCTCATTGAAATTAAATTTTTCCCTCTCTGGGCTGCTTGGATAATAAAATCTAGATATATTCTCTGCTGTCTTAGCATTATAATATATATCTTTAATCCTATGTTCCGGAACTCTTCCTTGGTGTAGGTCACATCCCTTATAAATATTATTCTCAGCTGTCTTAGCATTATAATATTCATTTTTTCTGTCAAGTTCGGGAAGTCTTTCTTGTATTGGATAATTTCCTTTATAAGTATTCTGAGTTGTTTTGGCATTAAAGTATTCATTTTTTCTGTCATATTCCGGAACTCTTTCTCCTGGTAAGTCATTTGCTGTATAAATGATATTCTCAGCTGTCTGAGCAATATAATGTTCATTTTTTATTTCATGTTCAGGAATTCTTTCTTGTATTAGATCACTTCCCTTATAAATATTCTCAGATTTTTCGACATTATAATATTCGTTATGTTCAGGAGCTCTTTCTTGCTTTAGATTAGTTCCCATATAAATACCATTCTCAGTGGGTTTGACATTAAAATATTCTTTTTCTTGGTCATACTTTAGAACTCTTTCTTGTGGTAAATCACTTCCTTTATATATATTTTCCGTTTTCTTTGCATTATAATATTCATTGTTTCGGCCAAACTCCGGAACTCCTTCTTGCATTAGATCATTTCCTTTATAAATATTCTCAATTGTCTTGACATCAAAATATTCCTTGTTTTTGTCATATTCAGAAACTTTTTCTTGCATTAGATCATTTCCTTTGTAAATATTCTCAGTTGTCTTGGCATTATAATTTTCATGTTTTCTGGCATATTCAGGAACTCTTTCTTGCATTAGATCATTTCCTTTATAAATATTCTCATTTGTCTTGGCATTATAATTTTCAATTTTTCTGTCATATTCAGGAACTTTTTTTTGCATTAGATCATTTCCTTTATAAATATTCTCAGTTGTCTTGGCATAATGATACGCATCTTTAATGCTATGTTCAGGAACTGTTGCTTGGTGTAGGTCATATTCTTTACCAGCCGGCTTAGCATTATAATATTCAGTTTTTCTGTCAAGTTCAGGAAGTCTTTCTTGCATTGGATCATTTCCCTTATAAAAATTCTCAGTTGGCTTGGCATAATATTCATTTTTTCTGTCATATTCCGGAACTATTTCTTGCTTTAGATCATTTCCGTTATAAATATTCTCAGCTGTCTTAGCACTATAATATACATCATTAATGCTCTGTTCAGGAACTCTTCCTTGGTGTAGGTCATTTCCTTTATAAATATTATGTTCAGCTATCTTAGCATTATAAAATTCATTTTTTCTGTCAAGTTCAGGAATTCTTTCTTGTATTGGTTCATTTCCGTTAAAAATATTCCCAGTTGTCTTGGTATTAAAATATTCATCTTTTCTGTCATATTCAGGACCTGTTTTTAGTGGTAGATATTTTTTTATAAAAATATTATTATTGGCTGTCTTTGCATTATTATAATCATTCTTTCTGTCAAGTTCAGGAAATCTACCTTGTGGTAGAACATTACTATTCTCAGCCACTTTTGCATTATAATATTCGGGGTTTTTTTCAAGTCCAGGAAATCTTCCTTGTGGTAAATCATTTCCCGTATAAATTTTATTCGCAGGTGTCTTACCATTATAATATTTATTTTTTATTTCATACTCAGGATCTCTTCCTAAGAAGTCATTTCCTTTGTAAATATTTTCAGTTGTCTTAGGATTATAATATTCATTTTTAATGCCATCGTCAGGAACTCTTACTTCTGGTAGGTAATTTCCTTTATAAATATTATTTTCTGTTGCCTTTACATTATAATATTTATTTTTTGTGTCATGTTCAGCAACGCTTTTTTCTGGTAAATAATTTCCTGTATAAATTTGATGCTCATCTGCCTTGGCATTACAATATTCACCCTTTCTGTCATTTAAATCGGTTGGAACATTGAGAGGTTGCTTATAGGCATACATATAGTTTTGCCGTATGTCTGGACCTTTATCTATATCAAATAGACTATTATAGGGAAGCTTAAACTTATTTTGTACTGCTGTCTTTTCTTGTGGACAATCATTTACACGAGATAAAATTGTGTCGTGCGATTTGAAATTATGGTTTCCTTCTTTTTCGAGTGGAAAGCCATGTATACTTTGAAATTCAGGAGAGAAATTATTATCATTCGAATAACTACCAATACTCTTGGGATGGTTTTCACTTTGTAAGTTATATGCCAAGAGATTCTCCTGTGTTTTAAAACTAGGCTTATAGCTTTTAATTTCTTCTTCAATCCTTTTTCTTTTATCCTTCTGTTCTATTTGATCATTTCTAAGTATAAAACAAAAGCAAAATTCAATATAAAAATAAATAAGAGCTGCAAGTTTAAGACCGTGTAATACCGGCCACTAAATTTTAGTTGGAAAAGCATTGCCTATTTTACGCAACGAGTGAACTTACAGCGTAACGTCTTTCTCCTTTATATTATCTGGGTGGCTATTACGTTCAAGGTGGTAATCTCTTTCCATCCCTTCCTGGTAAAAGTTCTTCTTTAAGTTCTGTAAGTTAAATCCACAAATTTCTGAAATTCTTTAGAATTTACCTCTTATCTTACCGTATCAAGAAGTTGATTATCCCAAGTACCGGTGTTATGCATGGATGCCTTCCGATCCTTTTCTATTTGGTCAACTTTTTTCCCATCTTTCATATCCAATTCTCGGTTATTATATTGATAAGACCTAAAAACATTTTTCTTGTCATCCTTTTTCTTACTATATTTTTGAATTTTGTTGTGAACTCCCTGCAATTTCTGCGGTATTTCCATGGAAGCTGCAAAATAAAACGGCTTAAAACGTATTGTTGTATTTAAAAGATCGTTATATAAATTACCTTTCTTTGAGGACGGATCTTTAACTTCAATTAGACCAAGGCCTGCAATGCCACTTTGACTAAATGGTTCCTGGGAATTCCAATTCGTATTCTTACGTGGTGTTTTCTGAAGGAAAGCAATGTTGAATCCTACCGATTTTTTACTGCTATATACTAGACCTTGATGTCTTTTCACTGAAATTAAAGTTTTATTATAGGACTACCTACTGGCAAGTTTTATGTTGCTTTACGCACATCTTGAAGCATCACTTTCACTTGCATTGCGAGATAGAGAATCTTGAAGGTTCTTAACATCATCTTCGATTGGTTCTTCACGTCCTTTTACATTTATATCGATCGTCTTATCAGATGAAGGTCCATGAAGGTCTTCGCTTTCGTCATGTTTTTCCATATTTATAGGTTCCTTAGTTTCACCAAATGGGGAACTTTTAGTTTCCTCGACATCTTCTAGTTCTTTTTTATTTAATGGATTGGGAGGATCGTTACTCTTACTAGATTGTAATTGACTGTCCTTGATATCATTTTCCCTGGGTTTTTCATCTTCACGTTCGTTCACGCTCATTGAAGAAACAGGTTCGTTGTTCTGACCAAATGGAAAGCCTTGCACTTCGTCACCTTCACTTACCTTCGTATTAATGTCAGGGTTAGCATTACTGGATCGTGAGCCGTGACTGTCATTGACGACATCTTCCGTGGGCTGTTCATATTCCCATTCATTCAAATTTATTGAAGGAAGAGGTTTGTCAGTCTTTAAAGATTGGGAGTCCTGAACGTTCTTGACTTCATTCGCGGTGGCTTGCTCACCTTCACGTTCGTTAATGGTTACTGAAGGAACCGTTTCATTTATTGTAGGGTTGGGTTCTTTATCCTTAATAGACTGTATTCCTGGCTTGGCCATGACGTCGCCATTGGTGGCTTGTTCATCTTCCCGTTCGCTCATTTTAATTGAAGGTTGATGTTCGTTGTTCTGATCAGATGGGAAAGAACTAGATTCGTTTTTCTGATCAGATGCGGAAGGACGAGGTTCGTTGTTTTGATCAGATGGGTAAACTTGAAGGTCCTTGCCATCTACAATTCTCTTCAAAGTTATTGAAGGGTTAAGTTTATTAGGATCATCTTCTTGGGACGGCTCATTCTCTCGTTCTTTTATATTAATTAAATTAAGAGTTTGGTCAGTCTTAGGAGATGGGGAGCCCTTAACGTCCTTTACCTCCTCACGATCTTTCATATTTATTGAAGGACGAGGTCCGTCACTCTGACTAGACGGTAAGCCTTTGGGGTTCTTGTCATCATCCTTGGATTGTTGTTCTTCCCCCAACTCTTTATGCTTGATTGACTGAAAATATTTATATGATTATTTAAATTACTAACCTAATGTCTAAGGATTTATTTTAATCTCTACACACTTCTTCATACTGAAGAGGATACATGACAACTGGCTCGCCCCGACCAACCACTATCAAATAGGGGGAGATTATCTTTGAAAGCGCTCGTTTTGTCGGATCGTAAACTTCATCGAGTATCCAAGAGTCTTCCAAATTGTTCAGGTCAGGGCTTGGGTTCATGTGAATATTAATAATTAAATGCGGCTCGCATGTATTGTTTGGACTGTTCTTAGAGCACGGGATAAGAATTGCGTTTGTGTCTTCATACATATTTGATTCGGTGTTAGTTTTGGCAAATGTAATCAAAATACTTTTAAGAAGTATATAAATTATTACAAGAAATATTGGATTTTTCATTTTTTATTTGCATTTTTTTTACTTATTTTTACGTATTCAATTTATTTTTAAAATTATTTAAAAGGCTTACTTGGTTCGAAATAAAACAAAGACGCTTCTTTTTTAATCTATTTATTCTCTTTCATCTATATTTGGTAAACAGTTTCAAGGCTCAGGTTCAAGCATAAACCAACAGTTTATTAACAGTATATTTATGAAAAATATACATTTTACAATCTTTAAATAAAAACAATACTATGGTAAGTCCCTAAGGCTACTATATTTTAAGGTGATGATTCAGATCATAGTTAAGGTAAGTAGTAGGTACTATAGTCTCGAGAGCGACAGACACGTTTAAAGCACATTGCAGGTTTTCTGTACATTGATCATGGATCCCGATGGACACTTGAATACTTCAGTCGCACTCCCGCCTTGGGCAACGAGCCAACCCAATCTGAAATAATTAATGTTATTTATTTAAACGCTAACTAAAATGTATAGGAACCTTACATGTTATCAAACTCGGGAGCATTGGTGTCAATGCCTAAGTAATTCGATTCAGCGCAGAGTTCCTGAGCTGAGACTAAAAAGAAGATTTGTGTCGGCGTTAGATTGAGGCCAGGTAGTCTTGCCATTCCCTTAATGGGTCCGGTGAGGGAGAGCATTGAGTGGTACGAGATCTGCATTCCTCCCGAGTGTATCAGTATATCCATGCGGCTATAGTTTGAGAATATATTCACAGAATGGGGAACACAGCGCATTGCCTTCTCGTCAAACGATTTGGTGATCGAACGCAAAATCTCCTTTGCAATGGAAACACCAACAGAGGCGTAGTGTAAATATGGCGGCAACACGGCATTAAAATACGGTATAAGGACGACAGATAGTGGGACAACTGCAAATATTTATAACAGAGTTAAAAAATGTTAAAAGAAATTTATGTATATACATACCGATAGAATGGCTAAGAGTATCGTAGAATATGGTCGACACTATGGGATAGGCCCAGCTGTACAAATATAGACGATAAATACAGGGAGTTACGAATCAGTGCTAAGCTCTTACGCATCATGAGAACCCCCTCCATGCAAGTTTATATCAGTTGGTACCAGCTTATTTTTCTTGTATATCTCCAGGATGTTTTGAAACCAGCACTCGGCGGTTATATCCAACGTTTGAAGGGATCTCAATAAGTCTGTGGTGTTCGAGAAGCCATCCCAGGTCTGCGACTGGATTTTCAAAGCCGATAGTTTCACCAGGGCAGCCCCCTTGAGCGAAGGCGCTCTTTTTAGGTGTGCTTTCAAAGATTTAAATATGATCTCCGCCTGAAATATATATTGACCATTATGTTTCCACTTCTTTCAATTGTTTAGTATGTATACCCTCTTCGTTATATCCTTCAAATCATCCGAGGAGTGCTGTGCAATGTATAAAGCCGATGACAGTTCTGGCAAGGCCCACATCGTGGATCGCGTGCATACCTCGGGGCTGGGGTAATCCCTGGGCAATATTTCTAAAGCGCTCAGCAACAGCAACGAGTTATGTGCCACTCGGGTTGGATACTTAGTAAGAAAATATTCTAATGCCTTCAGATAATCACTATTTCTGACAACGATGGGTCCACTCCAATTCGATGGTATTAACAGGGTCCAATTTAGCTTAAAACCATAAATAAAGAACATTAATAAATAGCTCTTTAATTATATAGTCAATTTCCTATACTCACAACTGGGTACAAGTCTTGTAGGCTGGATACATTATATAAAACAGTGCTGTCCCAGAAGCCTCGGCGCGAGTGTTCCACTTGGAGCTGCAAATTAAACAGTTTAATATATTAATAAATTAATATAGTATTCGATATATTCTTAGCTAACCTTATTGAGGTCCTTAATAAATTCAAAAATGGTATCCTTCTCAGATACTCTTTGAGCATATGACACAAAATATGGTAGAAAATTGTCGATTAAATCGGCCAATAGTTTCGGTAGTCCTTGTCGAATACGACTTGGTGGTGCTTTTGGGCTCATCCAACGTATTTTTCGCTAAGTGAATATATATGTATTTAGTAAATATTATCTGCAATAAATATTAAGAAATACCTCGAGAATAGTTGACGATGTACTGGGTCCACTAATTATGAGTAAAATGTGCGGCCTTCTTCCATAGCTTAGATCGTAATATAAGTCCACCAAGGGGCTTGGACCGAGATCATAAATTTTAGCTATCAACGGTGCTATGCTGGAGGGTCCCACTGAACCAACAGGTATATAGCCGCCCAAGGTATCTAATATGTGGTGCATAATAGTAGAGTTAGTTGTCTGCCGCAGGCAGCTTTCAAACAAATTGTGCAATACATTAAAGCTGCCGTTCATTATTTTGTTTTGAAAAAGGTCTGCAAAGAATTAATTTAAAAAATAGTCGTAAGATGAGAAAAATCTACAGAATCTTACACAGCATTTGTGAGTCGACACTTTTCTGCGAGTTTCCCATTTCAATAAGGTTCGTGATGTTTTTATTTCTGGTATTACGCCAACAACTAAACTTTTTGAACTCGGCGCACGGGTCCTTGTTCCAATTAAGTCTGGCTTGGATGCTGGAGGCCACTGCTTCGCAGATGGGATCGGTGCATTCGGGCGGCGCTGAGACGGCGGGCGAGCACCGATCCCCCTCCATATAACAATCTCGTGGCAGGGGAGACGGTGCGGTGCTTATCAAAAATAATATAGGCGATGCTACCAGCAATGTGGTCACCAGCAAGGTGGCCGATGTGATGGCCATTTTGTGCACCGCTGCCGAGGTGCGCAGCCATATACAAGGGGCGCAGCATATCCATCCAATAATACTATTCTGTAATTAAAATGAATTAAAATGTTTAGCATTACTAAATATGTTCATTTATATTTCAATGTTCATATATAATTTCTAGAAATGAGTTTGAAATTATTTTTATTTTGAAAGAGCCCAAACCATTTTTGCAGAATCTTTTTTCTCATACCAATTTCTTTGATGTTAACTAAAACGAAACTGTACATGCGTATACTTCCTTTGTTTGTTTAAAAAAATGCTTATAAAAAAAAAGGTTTTCTTACATTTTTCGATTAATTTTTTAAATTGTCACATATGGGCTGTGAACAACTGATTCATTTCATGTAAAGGTCAAAGTTTGAGCAATATATATATATATGTATTCCATAACGCAACATCTCTTTACCTTATTATATCGCGTATTGAAGTTTTCGATGTTTGAACTGTCAATCATTTCAATCTCATCGGATTTGCCCATTTGCTTGGACCCCACGGGCGTCTTAAAGGACAATTGCTTCTGGAGCAGGGACGCACTGCTCCCGCCGGATGGATTCGCCGTCGTAATAAGATTTCGACCATGACCGTTGTTGCCCAAGCCGGCAACGCCGTTCTTTCGAAATACATTACGTGCACTGGAATCAGCTGTCATTGTTTGGATTTGTTTCTGAAAATAAAATTTCCTCCTACGGCTGCCTTCATATGAAGATGTCTTCACGCAGCTATCTGTATCTGTGCGGCGTGAGTGAGGGGCTTCCTAATGGGAGTTGTTGCTACAAAAAAAAAGGATGTATTGAAAAATATATATTTATTTATATTGCTGGAGAATTAATCAATACCATTTGTTTGCTTACCGCACATTTGTCTCCAGAGATCCTATTAGCAGCACACTCGTTTGGCTCGTATTTCGAAGTGGCAGATAATTGTGCGGGTCAGGGAAACAGAAAACTATTTCTTTTTATTTTTAGTAATTGCTATTTCCTACTATTTGTGCCACTACAATCGTCCAAGCAGAAGTGAGTTTTTCTGCCAAAAAAGGGAAATGATGACCACTGGCAACCCCACTCGCGATTATTCTCTCGAAAGCTTCAGCCAGAAAGCTGTTCCTGTAAAAGCTTTACCCCTACACATGTATTACAAGTTTTCCATATTAAAATATTTTGGCCTAAGATATACCCTGGAGCGAGCGGCAAGAGGTTTAAGTTTTTAGATATATTAACGGATTTTTTGGCGGTTTGTTGCAAGTAAAGAGCCAATCTTACAGAACATCAAGGATACTTACAACGTTATGAGGCTAACGAATACGAAAAAGGTGGGAAAATGCTCACCAATGAAACAAATAAAAAATTAAATTAATAGTTTATCTACATAAATAGGATTTTAATATTCCATTTCGAAGCTCTTTAGTAGTTTATCTATATGAAACTTTAAGTTAATGTATCTTTCAGTTTAAAAGTCTAATAGTCATATTCCTACTCCTCTTACAAACATTTTCTTTTTATTTTAATGTATAAAAAAATATATAAAAAAAAATGTATGAATCATTTTAAAAGCCCCACTAATAAACGCCCAAAAATATATAAATTATAAAGACATCAGCTGGTGTTGTAATTTTGTGCATTTCTCCTTTATTTTCGAAGTTTTTGTTTCATATATCTTTGGCGTAGAAAGTATTATATTTGTTAAAGCTATGAGTTGTGTTGCAGGCAGAAAAAGTTGACCTCTTTTTTTTTAAATATAAAAGCTATTTCCGTTTAATTTTTAAAAAGCAGTTCAAAAACTACATTTTTGTAATCGTTGTTCCTATAACAGTTTTGTATTTTGTGTTTAATCCTCTGCCTTAATGCGAAAATTTGAATACAAAAATAATTTGACTTACTACCAAGTATGACTGACTGGACAAAAGCTTCGAAGAATTAGCTAAAACGATTTTTGAGCCTCGCTTTTTGTGCTTTCAGGCCTCTTACAGGAATATCTTGTCCTTGTCGCAGTTCCTGAAGTATCCATCGTACTTGCTTAGCTCCCTGGCCGTCCCAGATGTGGTGACCATGGCGGGCAGGGCTCTTAAAAATCCGTGCAAACCGGATGGAATCGGGGGCGTTGGTGGCACTGACAATCCACATCGATTGTACAGGAAGGGCATGATTCCGGTAACATTGGTGTGGAGAGTCAGAACTGCCTCCAAGTCGGACTCCTGTGCGTGCATCAGGAACTGATTGTAGGCACTGGATGGAATCATCCCAAAGTGATCAAACGAATCCACATACGCCTCGGTGTCCCGCTTGTAGTTTTCTAAAAAGTCGCCCAGAAGCTTGGCTACCATAGCCGATCGGGCCTTGCTAGCCACCTTGAGGCTCTGCATATTCCGGAATACAACCGCCGGCTTCACGGCTCCTCCGAATTTGTTTAAAAACTTTAGAATAATTTTCTCGTGATTGTCCTTAGGATCTTCAGTCAGGCGGCGTAGCACCGACTCAAGATACAGACTAAAAGTCTGCCGTGCCTGGAACTGCGTCAGTTCGGATCCACTGGAAATCTTCTTAAGCATCACTTTGCGCAGCCTCCGGCCCTCCTCCTCGCACTTGGCCACCGCCGCCTTCTTGACGAACGGAATCTCTGAATCGGTCTCCAGGGCCCTCTCGTACTGGCCAATGCGGTTCTCCTCCGAGTTATCGTCTCTACTATGCCGGCCTGCATCCTGGCAGTATAGATTTAGGTGCAGCATTTGGTTATAGTTGTGTTGCAAGACCGGCGTTTGAAATGTCTGACTCTGCACCGTCGGCGTAGAAATAGGAATGCCAGTACTGGAGTCCAGAAAGTTACCATAACGCTGCATGGAATCGTCCGTGGGGAAAATTCGTACAAATCCGCCGCGGCGGGAATACTGTTGGCGTGTATGACGCAAAATGCGCTGCTCTTCGCCGGTAAGTTGGGCCTGGACGTTGGCAGCGGCTGCTGCTCCTCCCTTCTTCTTCGATTTCTTCGACTTCTGCGAGAGGGCGACGCCAGGGTACGTGGTGGGCTGCCTTTGGCAGCTGGAACTACGCTGGAATCGCGACCATTTCTGGTCGTAGTGAGATCTCATTTCTGGGCTATAGGCCGGAATGCCTACGCATGTGAGTAGATCGGCCATAAGACAGGACTTTACCTTCGTGTCCAACGGACTATCCACGCCCATTGATGGTGATAGATTGATTTCCAGAAGCCAAGGCTTCAGGGCGTTGTCTATTAATATATCGAAGCCGTACAACTCGAAGCAGTTGTTGCCGTTGGGCACGAACATCCGACAGGCGGAAATGACGGATTGGGCACAGGCCAGCACGGCCTTAATAATCAAATCCTCTATATTCAGCATCAGTTGACGCGTATCACAACTCTGGAGTTTCAGGTGCCTCAAAAGGGCCGATAGCGTCCACTTGTGCCCCACATCCTCGTCCTGGGCATCGGAGCTCCTTATATAATCCGAATGGTACTTGTTGATGCTATAGTTGCACAGGTGCATGCACGGATTCCACAGGTTATCAGCATGTCGGTCGTATTTAACTGTGGCCAGCCTTACAATGCCCTCCTCGTAGAGATATATAATTAGGGGATCAAAGGAGGTCACTAGCACGTAAACGCGTAAATCACACTTGTGGCCGTCGATGCACAACGGGTCCACAATATACTTTGAGACTAGCACCTGTTCGTCCTGCGGAATTTGGTCGGGCTGCAAGGAATAGATACTTTAAATAATTAAATCGAGAAATCTTGTCACCGCCATTACCGTATTAACTATAAATATTCCCCTTCCTCGGCTGGATGCTGCTGGCTTTACTATCCACGGTCCGCGGTGCTTGTTGTGGGCCACACACAGGTCGCGTGACTCTATGGGCAGGACAAAGGACTGAGGCACAATATCAAAGTGTTTCATCCCACGGAGATGTTGCATCCGCTCAATGTTCTTGTAGAGCCTGTCCTTCCGCGTTAGCTCGTAGGATCTGCAAATTGTTTTAAAAAGTCATCAGTATATAGTTACGGTTGAGTGGTATTGAGTGGTATTCACACCTGGGGAAATGATTAACCCTCTGATACGGCGCCAGATTTCTCACAATATCCAACTTCATGTGAACACCAGTCCATAGAAGGCTAAAATTGTTTTCCCCTTGCGATTCGGTAAGGCCATGGACATTAAAGAGCTTTCTCAGCAACTTGGTTTCCGTTTGGTGGAATTTGTACGTAATATTAAGTTTATAGGCCGGCATGTTGAAGCCACATTCAACTTCGTCCTCGCTGGTCGGCTCTGGATCTTCCTCGCTTGCTTCAGCCGTATTCGCTCTGGATTGGACAGGTCCCAGGGAATCGTATCCACTCTCCTTCGACATTTTATCTTCAGCTAATTTTATATTTATGGAATTCTGGCTAGTCTTAAGTACTCGGGAATTGCTTTCAATACTGCGCGAAGGCTCGGCTTCGCCTTCACTGGAAATGGACGTATCACTCGAGGAATATCGGTTAAGCATCTTCTTAAAGGGGCTACAAAACTTTAATTTATCCGATTTATCACAATTTTGTGGTTTTTTTAATAAATAAATATTTTTTTGCGTGGATCCGCCGCTTAGAGCTTCGTTGCTACATGCTGGCACAGACGTTTCCTCCTTTTGACATATAACGTCATCTTCCATGTCCTTCGTCTCGAGCAGCGCCTGGGCGGAGGACTTCTCGGATAGGGTCTTACGGGTCTTCGGGTTGAGTATGTTCGTTCTAAACACCAGAACTGCTTCGCGGGAGCCAAGCTTTCCACTAGTAATCCAATCATCTTGCTTTAGATATGCTAAATTGGCTCTGCAACACCATATACACAGAAACCAATAAAGTATTATTGTCAACGCGGACAGGAAGTTAGGACAAGAAACATTTATTTTGTGCCACAAGTTAAGTATAAAAATAAATAAAATTGTATTTAGTTTTTAGTTTTACTGGTTATTGGTGCTATATTATAAATTTAACGCTTGAAGCTACAGAATAGGTGTTTCGCTTTAAAAATACTCAACTTACGAAGAACTTGTGAGTGGTTCACACAAGGAAGAAGGCATAACGACTTCTGAAATGGTTAAATAAATATATAAATATTCGTAGGGTAGGCTAAATTCTTAACTAAACTTAATATGGGTAGTGCATTAATGGCCTCGGAATTTCTAAGGGTTTGAAATTGTGGCGATCAGGCATACATTTGATAAGTTAGAACTGCATTTGTGTGAGTTATGCCGAGGGTCCTTGCATACGCCATATGAGCGCTTCCACGATAGGTGAGAGGAATTAAATACACAAGGTACACAAAAATGCTGTATAAAATTTTTCCGGAACCACGACATTTACGGTGGTATTAGAATTAGTTTTAAAAACCAAGTGCAATAAAAATGATGCCCTTGAGAAAAAGGTTTAAAGAGGTCGATACTTCGATTCGTCCTTCCTTCACCAGTTATAATGTCCAATTTTTTTAATTCGAATTTATGGTACTGGGTGTTGTACTTAGTAAAATGCACCTTATCGACTATTGAATCCATGGAGAAATGTTGCCCATTAAGGCCCTGATTCTACACTCACTGTTAAATTTCCTGATATTAAACTGACAGGAATAGATAAATACAAGAAAAAACTTTTTAAGTTAATCGGATTCGTAACGAAGCGCTGCTGGGCTCTCCACTTATGTGAATTATGTACTTTTCTGCTTCAGATGTCTCTCTGAAATCAGCTGCTATTATTTGGTGATCCTTGAAAGATGCTACAGGGAATCTGTATCCCTGTCAATGTTAGATCTTACGTTTACAGGAAAATAAACTGCATTTTTGGGAACCTAATATGTTCGAAAATTTGACAGTGAGCGTAAAATCGTCCCTTTGACTTTAAAAAGATACCAGAACTAGATTCGATTTGATTCGTACCTTTATCAACAACATAAAACACCCCATCTCTGGAGGTTCCGCTGTCTTCGAAGCAAGATGCAGAAGATGGATCTATAAAAAATGCAATATTTAGGAGCGTAAGATGTTTGGTTTTTATTCTAAGCGTTCGTAGCACGACTAAGTAATTTAAAACTAATTGGCGGCGCATTGGGGAGATCCGAGTACCTTAAAGTATTCCCAAACATTCTGGCTTGTTTCATCGGTATTCTGTGAAGACATTTATTGAATCCATATCCTTGATAGTATAATTGAAGGGTTTACAATTTATTCCAACCATTGGAGTTTTAGATAATAGCTGCAGTTCGCGTTTTGGCTCCATCTTTAAAGCATCGTGAGTGTGCTTGTTTGTTGCAATCCTCCGTAAAATATTGTTAATATTCACGTGCTGTTTACTTTTAGTTCATACTTAGAGACTATAGAGCCTATTTCCAGCACATACACATTCTCCATCCTCATTTTTTGCAGATTCTACTAGCAAGTTTTTTTTTACGTGTAGAATTTAAGCTTTTTTTTTAAAAATGATTAGGGCTGTATGTTGTGCCACTGAAATCAGGCCTTCGTTTTCAAATACAGTTTAACTTAAATTAAACTTTCTAAAATTTATATTTAATATTTTTGAATTGTTTAATACGAATTTATTTTGCCTAGTTAGCAGGCGACTTGATCTAGACGTGTAATTGTTTGTTTTTACATCGTTTACTGGCGAAATTGGAGCAAGGTAATTTTATTTCTTTTTTTGGAACGATAGATTTAATTAATGAAAGTATTTGTATTTAAAAAAAAGGGAAGTGTTTCTTTTAAAAATGACTAAGTATGTTATAAAATTACATGAATAAATCTATCAGCTTCCAAAGATTCAAACTGGTTAACTATTTCTAATTTCGTTGCTTTCGAGAAAATAGGCAATTTATTTCTTGCACTGGATGAATAATACAAAAAACATTTAACCATACAAAACAAAAACAACACTTAATTTTGTAAAATAAGGAAGCTTTGTTATATTATGATCTATGAATATTCCGAATGAACAAACAAAAATTTTAGAATTATGAATTATTTATTTACAAAACATTGTTGAAATGTTGCACAGATTATCAATGTATGTAGATGATTTTTAAATGGTGTGAATACATCATTATAAAATTATAAGGGTAGGTGTTCATTCATAACTCTAATTAATATTTAAGTTAACATTATCATTATCATTTAGAAATTCCTTCGGCTCGTGTTGGTGTTGTATGTTGGATTCAAATTGGTATTGAAGTTGAAAAGCGACGAATTGGTAAAATCGTGGCGCAGAACGCTGCTGGTAGGATTCATATTCATTGCCGGTGTTCCAGTGCCGAAAAGACTGCTTTGATACGATGATGACGACGATAACACGCCGGATCCAAACGGTCCACGATCAGCCGAAAACGCGCTTGTGGTGTTAGCTATGTTGTTAGTGTTTTGATTATTAAAGCGAGCCACATTTGAAGGATAGTTTTGACCAGTATGCATACTGGTCGTATTGCTCGCATTGTTCGCGATATTTAAATTTCTAGCCGAGTGTTGTGTCAACAAGTTATCATTGTTAATTGGGTTCGACATTGAGGGATAATTTCCCGAGTCTCTGGGAAATTGATTTCCCGAGTCTCTGGCAAATTGAGCTCCCAAGGTTCTGGGAAGATTTTTTCCCGAGTTGCTGGATAGCTGATTTACCAAGTTGCTGGGATGATTTCCCGAGTTGCTGGGAGGATGATTTCCCGAGTTGCGTGGTAACTGATTACCCGAGTCAATTGGGGCATCAACCCCGTCCTGACGTTTCTTTTGCTCAATCATCGTATAAACTTGAAGAATTTTCTGCAGTTCTTCGCGATTAATAGACGTTTTGCCCTGGGAGACTAATGACGATGCCAACTTGGCTGCTAATTCAGTTTTATCCAACGGCTTTTCGACGTTTTGCTGAATTCGATTAACAACTTGCTGTGTTTGCTTCTCAATAATAGGCAGAGGGGAGGTATCTTTGGGGGTGTTATATTTGCTGGCCACTTCAAGTAAAAGTTCCGTGTCACTGATCGCCTTCTTTAAAGCGCGCTCCTTGGTGGGATCATAGATCTGCGAAATCAAAAGACCAGTAAACTTTTCTTTTGCAGTCTCCAAAATGGCACAATTTTCGCTTGTCAGTGTCAGGCTATGTATTTTCTCAGGGTAAAGTTTCTGGACCTGCAAGGCTTTGGCCAGCATTTCGGTAATAAAAGGCCCTAAACTACCAAGGTAATCCTCTAGGGCTGTTAAAAGGCGCAGAACGTGGATAACATTCGGAGGAGCCGCCGCTTCCTCATCCACTGACATTTTCTGGACGACTTTATTTGCTACTGGGTTGTTGTTTATTACAGGAGCAGAAGCTGCTTCGGGAACATTGACATGATACTTCGTGTTATTCAATTCGTTATTAGTCATTGGAAGGCACAACCTTTCGCGGCACTTTATTTTAATGTTCTCAATGTCCTGGTCATATAGTGCATCAAGGCGATTGTTAAAGAAATGAATCCATTCGTTTTGAAAGTTGTACGAACGGTGATTAACACCGGCGAGTACAAGCTCGTCCTTGCGGCGCTTCCAGAACATTTGCCACTCGCTCTGATAATTCGGATGTTGCTCCGGATCAGACTTGTACGTCATAAAAGAGTTGTTCAGCTCACGGACCTTCATATCGACCATGTGCCGGTAGGCCTGCCATATGTCCCCATCTCGCAGTGGAGACACCGACCAACGGTCGAGATTCCATAGGTTGTTTTTAATGGGATTGGTTGCCACCCTTTTACGTTGACTCGGCGAATTGGATCGGGAGCGCTTCGAGCTTCGGGTCTTTTGATTATCACCCGAGGATTGTCTAGTATCTCGAAGGAAATTCTCGACCATTCGCTTGTGCGTCTCATCATCAATCGTATTTGATGGGGCACTGCTCGGTACATGCATGTTCTGGTAGCCCAAAGCATAAGTCGATGCTTGAGGCTGAGACTCGTATGTTGGGCACGTGTAGGGATTTGGGTTTTCCATGTTCATAACGCACTGATTGTTGCTCCGAGCATTTTTTATTAACTCTTCCACCTCTTGCGAGTCCACGACATGCGTAAACGTAGGACCCACCTTTTCTGAAGCATGCCAACGATTAAAGGCTTTGGATATCAGAGACTGACGGTCTTTGGAGAAGAAGTGCTCATAGCACTGGAAGGGTGTCTTTCGACCATGATGCGTCTCAATGGCCAGGGCAAGCTTGTCAAAAATGTGCATCATTATCTTGCAGACATCGCTTTCCGGCACATTGGCCACATACTGGCGGTACTGTCGCATTGCAGTCGGATAATGCTTGTCGAAGTACTTCTGACGGTGATTGTAGCCCAACAAATGGTTGTGCATCGATTGCTCGGTGACGGTAATATCGCACAAGCAACATAGATAGCGGATATTTAAGTCGTTCAGACTCCTCACTATTTTCAAAACATACTCAACTCCAACAAGCTTCATAATATCGTCTTGATGCGATTTGGTATCAAATGTAACGCCAGCTGGTATATTCGATACCCCAGCATGGGACGGCGCTACACGAGGTATTGATGGGCCGCCATAAGGCGAAGGTGTTATTACCTTGCTAACGGGAACGGGGCGAGCGGCACCCACGGCATTCTTGCTCGGCAATCTCTGTACCGGCGTAGGCTTCTGCTTGGGTCCTGCCTGGTTAGCCATAGGGTTCTTGGAACCACCTTGATTGGGCATATTTTGTTTGGCAGCTGCTTGATAAGGCATACGCTGCTTTGGAGCTGCTTGATTCGCAGCGGCTGGCTTCGGAGTTGTTTTATTGGGCATAGGTTGCTTCGGAGCTGCTTGAATCGGACCAGCTTGATTGGGTTTATGGTTCTTGGAACCGGCCAAGTTCTTGTTACCCTCTTCCGGCTGCTCCTCATCTATAATGATGACATCGTTGTTGCTGCCAACATCTGATACAGGCTTCTGGTTAGCACTGATTAGATTCGCCAGCGGAACACAGGTTATCTTTGTGGCGAGAGGATTTTTCACTATGTTTGGTGTATTCTTTGTACTGTATTGCTGCCCCCCAGGTTGGCGTTGTTGTGCTTTTTGTTGACCCTGCGGGGGCTTACTCTGATCTTGTGGGTTTTTTTGTGGAGCCTGTGCTTTCTGTGGCTGGGGCTGTGCTTTCTGCTGGGGATTTGTTTTTCCTGCTTGGGACTGAGGTTTTATTTGGGGCTGTGCTTTTTGCCCCAAATTATTCGAGCTGCTCATGTTCGTATTAGCCGCCGAGTTGGGTCCCTTTTTCATCCCCGGACTCTGAAAAGTCTTGTTCGCTTGGTTATTAACACCATTACTAGCACTTGGGGTAGCTTTCTGTTGAGCTACGTTTCCACTTGTATTAGGAGGACCTTTCACCGACGAATTTTCAGCCGCTGGCTTTGTCACGTTGTTATCATTTTTATTTGGAAGCTTATTATTGTTGGAAGCATTCGAATTCTTCGAAATGGAAGGAGAGCTGATTTTGTTGTTGTTAGCGGCAGCTTGCTTCGCAGCACCGAGTGCCTTAATTCTTATTTTCAATTGTGGAATACTGGTCAGTAGTGCGTTGTGTTTCTTACCACTCAAGTGGCTGAACAGGTTTTTTTCCCCCCATTGTACAACATTGCAGAAGTTACATTGGTACTTCCTGCCGTCGTCTTGCTGGAACACCATGCTTTCCCATATCTGAGAAGGACTCTTGCGAAACTCAAATCTGAGCACCTCGTCCAATGATACTGTTGTCAACAACTCAAGAAATTTCGTCCCATCTATGGGTCTATTGGGCGAAACGTTTTTGATATCCATCTTGTGTGCCTGAGATATCTATAAACATTCGCTGCTTATGTGGCTCGCAGTAAACTAACACTTTGTTTCGATTTGGTTATTCGTATCGACAGATACTAATGTGAGTTTTGATTTCAGATATTGAGTGGCTATAAAATTGAAGGAAAAAAAGCTTTTATATAAAATGTATACAAGTAATAGCCAAAATTACTCTTAAAAATATATTTTTTGATTTGTTATCTATTGATCTAAAACAATAATTATCTATTTTATATTTCTTAAACTATCAGGAATCAAGAAAGCAGTTGTTGAAAATGGAAGATGCGGGATATGGACATAGCCAGAGATCACAAGAAAAAGGGGAGAATTTTAAGTCACCAAAGACTTGTGGCAGGCACACAATATCTTCGTTATTCATAGGTCGGCGGGAAATTCTAGCTAGATTTCTATACATCACATGCACTAGTCCCATTGTATTTTTATGAATACAACAGACAGTATACAAAGGGTATTAAAAGCAATTGGATAATAGAAGCATCATATCGGATTTTCAAAGAACGGAAAGCGAGAGGTAGCGGAATCCGGTCCCCCGAAAATACAAAACATTATGCGGGAAGAAGTACTCGCTCGTTAGAAGGAATGTATACATGGGAATGTAAGCATCAACGTGATTCGATCTAGGCATATTTTATGTATTCAAATCTCGAGGTCTTTTAATCTTATAAAGAAACGAGATTTCTTATGTAAATCTATGTTATTTGCCCCTCATTACGCTCACAAAACCATCTCTTTTAGGGGTTCCTAAAAAAGACAATTTTTAAACAATATAAAAATGCTAGAATCATTGCCTACAAAATGATTGCCACTAATTATTTATAACATTGCCAATTTCTCTTGTTGGTTAAAAAAAAGTACTTACAATAAACACAGCTTACACAGTTCTAAGTAATAAATTATTAGGAATTAGTAAAGAGTACGTCTTTAAACCACATTTTTGTCTAAAGAGCACACCGTGTTCAGATTATTACATAAAAAAAGGAATATATGAATATAGAAGAAAACATTTTTTAAGTTTTCCCCAATTAATAGAATTTGACAGCAATCGGACAGTGGAAAATATATAATTATACAGCTCAGCACTTAGAATAAATCTTCCTAGAAAAGAGATAAAAAATATTGATATGAATACACCATTAAAATAGTAATACAATCATTAAACAATTAATAGTTGTGAATATTTAAAAATCGTACAGTACTATAATCTTGATCATTCAAGTTAAGATTAAGAAATACTGAAATATAGTAATTATCCAAAGCAATATAATTTAAAGCCGATTGAGGCACAGATACCTTAAACTTAAGATTGGCTGCGTGCAGCCAAAAATGTTAGCCGAAGCTCAAGACATTTGGTCTTTACCTTCTATTAGTAAAATGTGAAATGCTAATGTGAAATCGATATTTTTTTAAGCAACAGACTTTACTTGAACTTAAAGTGAGTTTCTTATGCAGGTGAGTTTTTAAGGTGTAACTACTCCAGAATTGTATTCATCTACTTTTTAAAAATATTATAACAAAACTTCAGAGAGGCAGCAATTATTGAGGGGTTTTTTTTGTAAAAAAAAATGTATCCAATTTAAAATACAATTTTAATTCGTTTTACAAAAACCTCTCATCAAACAAACACCAAGACTTGAACATTAAAAGTCTTACGTTCGTACAAATATTTGAAATGAATACAAACTGCAGCATCACGGAAAAACAAAAAGTCGCCTCTGCGACATTAGGTTTCCAATAAATTCAGCTGAAGTTGCTTTTTATTAGCATTTTTTAGAGTACTCCTCTTACAGCTTGGAGTCTCTGCATTATGCGCATTTTAATCGAGCTCCTAATTTCAGATATCTATTGCTTTTTTCGTTTCGGATATACCATGACATATATGTACATACATATGTATGGTTAAGGGTGATACAATAGCAGTTGGGTCTGCACCACTTCCAAGAAGGGGTGGCAGGCAGCAACCCCCGAAACTAGGATAATCAAAAGCTAACATATGCAGGTGAAGGTAAAACGAGGCCTATTGCTGACATGACCTTATTATAATGGGGAATCGTCGATTTGTATGCGACAAAAATCCGAAAAAGGAGTAAAACTACGTCAGAAAATGACATCATAAACTTTGAATGCTGCTTTTAAGGCCTTCTTTTTTTCTTCAAAATTCTTGGCCGGAAATTGTTTTTGCGATTTCAATTGCAAGGAACTGAGGTCAAGTTGATTTTGCATCCACACAGGGATCCCAGGAAAAAAAATAAGAACGGAATCCGAAAAACTGCATGTCGCCATCAAAGCGTGGTATTGATTTTTTTATTTATGCATGTGTCCCTTTCCGTGTACATGTGAGAAAACCACTCGCAGGAACACTAGCGCGCACGCACTTAAATTAGCCTTATGAATAACTTACTCTATATTGGGAAGTAGTGCTATCTTATTTTAGACTCACCGGCGAAACGCAAAAGCTAAGGCCTCTTTACAATCGCGATTACTAGATGTTCGTGCTCGTGCACCCAATCAACTCCAAGATCCCCAGTCTCTCCGTCTCTTCGCCTCTCCAAACGCTGCTTCGCTGCTACTCTGCTCCGCGGCTCCGTTTCCTCTCACGCATATGCAGGGGCGCCGATGAGCGCCGGATTCGCTTACAAAATTACAAGGGGAATTTGCGCTAACTTGAATTTGTTACTTGCATTAAGGCCGAAGAAGAAACAGAATTTCGATGGCAACGCATCAAAGAAACAAATGTCAGAAAATTTTTAGTAGAGGTGCAAAAACATCGATGGAAACATCGATGCATCGATGTTTTTCGATTTTTCTAAAACATCGATGTTTTTTTAAGCCATCGATGTTCTGTGACACGATTAACAACTAATTTCCAATCGGTATGTAGAAAAGGCGTATGATTCACAATCGGTATGTAGAACATGTACCTTTTGGGGTCGAGTGCCGAATCGGTATGTAGAATTCCCAATCGGTAAGTAAAATGGTCCGATATTTACATTTTTCTACGTCGTGCTCATTTTAGAGGTGCAAAGACATCGATATAAACGTCGATGCATCGATGTTTTTCGAATTTTCTAAAACATCGATGTTTTTTTTACCATCGATGTTTCGATTAACAACTAATTTCCAATCGGTATGTAGATGTAGATGTCGATGTAGATGTAAATAACCAACAAATAAAATATATTTAATTAAATATAACTACTATTTACTATAAAACCAATTTAGCTTTAAGTTTAAATGGAAATTTATTATGGTTTCCACTTTCTTAACCTTGTGAAATATTTCCAAATTAGCAACACTGATTAGGATGTGTAAACTGAGAAAAAATAAAGACACAACTCACCTGTTTTCGGCTCCTTGGTCAGTGCCAGTCCATTGTGGTTAGCAGCAGCAGGATCAATCAGTTGAATCACAAAGAGGCGTCGATTGTAAAACAAAATCCAACGTTGGTTCTCACCGCTTACGGGGCCGGAGCACAGTGGTCGAAAAGCCTTATTTTAAATTCATATCTTTTTATAAAAATGGTTTTAGAATATTTTTTAAATGTATATAAGTAGACTATATTTAAAACTACAATTCAAAAAATCAAAAACATTTTTAAATATATTTTTTTTAATATTTAAATTATTTTTAAAAATTAATTTAATTTTAATTTTTTTTCTTATCTTTGTTAGTTATTAAGAATTCCATTGTAAAAAACTATATATATATATATATATATTTTTTTTTTTTAGTTGTGAATAGTTTACATAATAAATAATACAAATATTTAGTAAGTTGTTTCGAATTAAGATTTAAGCATACAAATTTGGCTATATCTTCAAAGTTATTCTCTCCTTTTTCATGGCTTAACCTATTATTAATGGAACGTAAGGATGAAATCAGTAGGTCAGATGAACATAAAAGTGAGTGGATAAGGTCTTCCATTGTATCTCTCCTTGATGCTTTCCTTGTATGGCGCTCGCGGAAGTTACAAAAATCCTTATTCCTAGCTTCTAGGGCTTCTTCTGACATTTTCCCAATTGGAAGTGGAGCGATCTTAATGATATCCCCTCCATGCATTATAATTAATGCAGAGAGCTTGGCATATAAAACCAGGGATATTCCTTAACAAACAGGTTAGCTGTTTCCAAAGTAAATTCCTTGAAAGCTGGAATATTTATTTAATACCCGCAGCTGATCGACCTCAAAATTATATTTAGTCTGTGGATTAACTCATCACAGACTCCGGTGATTTTGGATGCCATTTGTGGCTGCTGAAAAAAACGTCTTGCAGTGTTGCCGTTGTTAGCGTTTCCAGATGTCGCTATTGGAATATCCACTAGCAATGACATTTTTTGTTTAATTTCATTTTGAATTCTAGACTTATGTTATTTATTATTGGTAGCCTTTAGGCTATATGCAAAATGCACTCAAAGCTTCGAATCCACGCATGAAGAGTCGACAGCCCAAATTCATATAAATGTGTCCTTCTTCTGGAGTATAAGGAATCATACCTAAGGAAGTTGATTCAAGGCATGATTTAATTTTTTTTTGCAGCACCTTCATTGGTAAGCAAGCCAACAAGTGCTGAAGCATTTCGTTTCCCAGCTTTGTACAAGCTACTTGTTGCTGCAAGCACGAGCTCATCACACGACGTTTGGTCAATAATGTCAGCAACTTTCCCTAATTGTGTTTTTCCGAAACATTCTTTAAAAGGCTTCTCAGGCCTCCCAGAAATTGATTGCGTTTTAATAACCAAAAGTGGTTTATCCAACCAGCCTTTATTTTTGTCTTCAAACTTCGGCAAAATACTGTGGCATGCCTTCCACTTTTCAATTAATTTTGCATTAGAATTGCAATTTTTTTTGCGAATGTTAACGAGTTCAATTTCATTATATAATCCGGCATCAATAATATTTTCAAATATATAGCTTTAAACGCTGTTCGCTTTCTTTGAAGGTAAGCGCTCGCTACGCTATGTTAAATAGCTTGCGCTTCTTTACCGACATGCTACCTAAAAAGTATTTTGTTGTTAAAAGTTGACGAAAGTAGACAATCAGATTGGCCATTTCACGATCACAGGACATCACAGTAATTTTTAAAAATGGTTAGGAACCGAATACCGGCGAATACTGGAAATTCTATTCCAAGAAAGTTATATGTTATGCATGTTTAAGAATCTAAAGGTAGGGTAAACTATAACAATAATTTCTAACTACAACATATAAGCACAGGTCACACACATAAACTTTAATCGTTAAAACAAACCTTAAAGTTTATTAAAATCCACTTTATTTTATATTTTTCTGCAACACAAAATTATAGGGCAATTTGTACGGCACGTTGCAAAAAGGCGGGACAGCTCAGTAGAGTGGCGGCTTAATCATATGTTGACTTTGAAAGCTCACAGCTGGTGGAATCAATTATGTAAACAAAACTTATAACTATAAAATTACTCTGTGGAATATTAGTAACCGATTAAGAAACAGTTTTTAATTATTTGAACGAGTTAAACTTTCAATTAAACGACGCTAAATTGGCCATTTCGACCACTGTGCGCAGGGGGACTCCCTTTGTTTTTTAACCCAGCCGCGATTGTAATTAAATATATATAATTTATATACATATGGTATATATCTCTTATTTTTCGGTCGCGATTATTGAAACGTTAACGAACTCTCTTCACACTGGCAGTCAATTCGATTACCAGAAGCATTTTCCCATAGCTGCTCTCTCACGGCGATGTTTGGCTTTCGGAAATGGGGGAGAAATCAAATCACCGAATTTTATTTACTAATCTAATGCACACACACCCACGCAGGCACCCACTCACCCACACACACAGTCACACATACACACACAAAAGTATGCTAATATATTTGTGGGCACACGCATAAATATTTTACGCGAGCAGACAGTATACGTAATTTGTTTAATAGTCCGCACAAACATGCCGCTAAACACGATGGCCCGGCGCCAATGTCATTGCACTATGGTCCAGCCGACCAGTTTTCTTGGCCAAAACCCCTTTTTTAAAAGTTAACCAAATAATGTGATTTTGACCGCAATGGATAAAGAATAGTGTGACCATCAACGAAGAATACTCAAAATCTTCATAGGTGGCGCCAGTCTCTCACAAGAAGCTTCCAAAGTCAGCTGTTTCTACGCGAGCAATCGGACAGAGTAAAAGTGCCAAAATTATTACAATTCTCAAATTAAAAAAACTCAATAAAAACACAAGAACTGGTAAAATTTTTTTATTGATTTTGAATCAGTGGGGCTTGGACTATCTTTTTTGTATTGTCAAATGTTAACAGTCGCTGTTATATTTTTGTAATTTGCTGTTAAAGTGTGTCGTCTAAAATATTTTAAATCTTACTTTAAATGCAATCTTTCAAAAGGTATATAAAGTGAGTCCCACCTAGTCCCACCTTGATACCTATTGTGTGTTTTAGAGCAATTAATACTTATTCAATTGCATATAGTGGGAAATGCCACATTTGACCACATTTTTAGATTTTTGTAATAAAGAATCACAATATTTTGTATGAAATGCCTACTGAAAAGCTGTAATAATGTCTGTATACTCATGCTAAGTGATTAATACCAAATCAAATTAATTAAATATAGTAATTTGGGTAAGGTACAATCTTAAAAGAATATTTAGAAACGTGTAAAGTTTTTAAAATCCATTTTTTATACAATTATAGGTAAAAATAGCACTATTTTCAGATTCTTTTGATGAAAACTTGGTTCTTGGTCCGATTTCTATAAAATTTTGAAAATGTAGTTAAAATTACATCATCTTAAAGTAACCAAATTTTTATAAGTTTATCTCAAAAATTTCCTAATCGTTCCTATGAAAGGTATAGGATATAGCTTCCTGATCCGTATATCCTTAATTCTGTAACATCCTATAAGTACAAAATTACGATTGGTAAAGTTTCAAGTTGATATCTTTAAGATTAACGGAGTTATTAATTTTGGC
>VNJU01006285.1:0-12394 GCA_008042675.1 Drosophila seguyi | reverse complement strand
ACTTTAAGAAATAAATTCAGTTTGAAATATCAACTCACGAGTGAAGGTCTTTTTATTGGGATCTTTCACCCTATCTATTTAAATGCATAAAATTTATAATACAAATACACAAAACAATAATGAAACCTTTTAGCGAAGGTAACTCACACATTTGAGATGAGTTTTCTAAGTTTTAAGGTATTGTTATTTTTGTTCAAATTTGTTGGAAAAAATTCAATTTGTAATAACCTATAAGCTTCAACAATTAAGAAATATCTTTTTTTGCGGATTTCCCATCTGAATACTACCAACGAAAGACACTTTACAGTTTAATTTATTTTCACAATGAGACGTCATACTTATCCAATTTTTTCCCTTCCTTACTCATTTATATGGTTACCTTTCCTTTTCTTTGTTTTAAATGTGACCCATTACCAACTCTTGGTCGGGTTGTATTTTATTAATAACAAAAAAATAAATAACTTCGACTAAAAAACCCACTAGTCCCTGTGGTTAACCAACTGTTTTTGGGCACAATGTTGCCACGGACAAGGACTCCTGGAAAAGGGTCCGAAAAGGGAGTGTGCATTTGTTGGGACATTAACTTTTTCCCCGCCATTAAAGAACAAAGTGTACCAGTTTTTGTTTCTCTTCGCCTTTCGTCTATCTGACATTTTACAAAATAATAAAATATGGCATAATTTATGGGCCATGGGTCTAAAAAGCCTGTTCAAACCCAACAAAGCCTGTTATTTAAGGCTAGCAAAAAAATGGGGCATGGGTGGGGCAGGTTACCTACAAACAAATAATCCTAGACAGGATTTTTGGTTCACACGACATTTAGTTCACTTGATATTTATTGAAATTTAATGCCACTTTTCACTTCTTCCTGCATCCCCTCCTAACAGCTCCTTATTTTAGCATGTTATTGATGCCCTTCCAGTGTGTGTTGGGTTCGACATGGCGTATACGCAATCTTAGCTTTATTTAGTAACAAAGAGTGTAAAATGGAGAGAAAGTATTTAAGATCGTTGATAAATATATCTTAATATACATATATTTATAAGGAAATACATCTTAAATTATTTTTGTTTTTATATGATTCATATTTACTAGCATTGTTTTATTATCATTCCATTCCTGTTTATTGGAAAATTAGCTATTCTGTCCAAGTTAACCACCCAAGGCCAAGTTCAAGCTCAAATTAAGGTGGAAAAATTTAAGCTGAGTTTTAAATTTTTCCATTATTATATTAAGTAAAGCCGATATTAAGTGTAAAGAAAGTCCCAGTCTCGGCATCTTTCGCAGTAGGCTCCATAAAGGAGCAGGAGCGATGACATATTCATACGTATAGTACATTACTTGGTAGTAACTCTTCTTACGTTTTTTTGCAGTATAAGTGATTAAATTTGTGCAATGCCTGCAGAAGTGCAATCTCACTGCTCCCATAAAGCAGACAAGGACACTCCACTTACTCACATTCACACCTCTCAGCTCTTTCCGCAACGTACCTTAATGGGATATAAAAAATCAATTAGCTCCCACAGGTCGGTCTTATATTTTTATGCCCATCTCTTTCCACTTCCTTTGTTCCGGCTTCATTTGCAATTATTACGCATATTTTGCGTAAAGTCGCTAATGAAAGCGTTGCGAGTGCAGCTTTTAATGGCGGGAAGGGTCGTCCCTACACCGAGCGAATAAAGGTTCGTAAAACTTAAAATAAAACTACCATATGTCAGGGTTATGTAAGCACAGAAGAACATGATTCTATATGAATTATTATCCACAATGAAAAGGCTTACTTCCATCTCATCTCAACCCAGCTCTAGCGCTGCCATTACTCTCCAGAATTAGTCAAAGGACATTTACTGAAATCCCTTCCTTTGTGTGCATTTATATAATATTCGGTATGAATTTTCTTCAAGTGCACTTACCCAATATGACCAGTCCGTTGCCCAGGAGTCCGGCGAATCCGATAATGCCAAAGAATACCGGAACTATCGTGGAGACGATCCGCTCGACGGCCACACTCTCCGCATCGTATTCCATGGCATCGTTGTGGTCCGAGAGCTCCGAGGTGAAGGCAAAGTTGTTGCTAGTGTTGCCCCCGCTGCTGTTTGTGATGCTGCCATTGCTGCTGGCTTTGTAGTGGGTGGCCCCCAAAGAGGCATTAATTAGGCTGCCCAACAATTGCATCGACGGAGTCCGACGGCTGGCCATCTTCCTCGATAAATGTGTGACTATACAGCCTCGATTTGCAAGGGTTCTTTTAATGTTCTTTTAATCTCCCTCCTTTAGTTGGATCTATTGTAATGCTTGTGGCGCGCCCCCTGGCACGGACGTTGCCTGATTTGCATTTCCGTGAGTTATCTACTCTTGAAAGAGACAAATTGAAGTGGCGCCATAAATATTTTAGATGTGAACTGGCAGATACAGATGGCGATACAGATACGTGGCCATAGAGACGGCAATAAATCTGCATCTAATTATATAGAATGCTATGGAAGGGGAATTCCCCGCCTTCACACATGAGACAGTCAAGGTCGTTGTTGAGTGGGAAAATGGCGATACATTTTTTGTTTTTGTTTGCCCAACTAAACGAAGGTGGCATGTGGCACACAGTGGTTCGCAGGTAAATTTCAATTTACTTTTAAAGTACATTTTGTTTATATAATAAAACATCTAATTAGCACTACCTACTAATAGAGAAGCCTGATTTCTTCAGGACTCTCTACTATTCCTATTAAAAATGTATATTAAATAGAAAAAGCAAAAGAAGGGTTTGAAATAATTAATAGATAAATTAACATTTTGTGTTTATTTTAAAAACTTTCCATTAACTATAGAACTCTTCTAGAAACAAAATATTTACTTCTTAAACGTTGTTCCGTATTATTTAAATAATAAATAATACTGGAAAATACTCTGAGTAAATGTTCATAATTACTAATAATGCTTAAAAAAAAAGTTAGTAAAATATAAACAAGTGAATAATTTAGTTTATAAATAATAGAACAATTGTAAAATAAAAATAAAAAATTTATTCAGAACTTAATTATTTTGTTGTGGCATAAAATAAATTTTAGTAAAGTTCTTGGCACACTTTTAATAGTTTATTTTTGTCACAGCTCACCATTTATCATTTTAAATATATAACATAGGAGCTTAAAAAACTATCCATCTCAAAGTCTTCGAACTCCAAAACTACCTCTTTCAAAGTGCTTTTCAATGTCCTATTTCCTTGTCAGTTAAGGTTCATGTTCATACTCCATTTTCTCACTTCAGTGGCCTGTGCAACCACTGTCCATAGAACCATCATCTACGTGAAAGTGTAAAAATTATGCAAAATTAATTAAATTCCATTACATGAACAGCCGGACACAATACAGAAAATGTCGATAAAGCTGCGGGGGAGTGGACTTTTACCACATTTGCATACTTTAATAAATAACACAAAATGCTAAAATCAGGAACAGAATGATGGAATATTGCGTATACGCCACGTGTCCAGCATCCGAAGAAGGACACTTGGTTGTTGTAGACATTAGTATGCCTGTGTTATGTGTTGTGTCATGTGTGTGTTTTGTAATTTTTTTTCGTGGTTTTTTACTTGACCAGTGCCAGTGCATTTCAACTAGTTTTGCACTGAAAAGAACAGATAGTAAAGATGAAAGCCAATGAATAAAACTAAGTTAAGCCATTTGCTTTATGCTTTATGTACGCTTCAAATATTAAGTTAAAAAATATATATATTGGGCTTCATTACATTATTCTAAGACCCTTAACATTCAAAATTAATCGGGACAACCAACATCCCATATTTCTCCATTAAAATAAGACATTAATTTATGTTATCATTGTTTTTCTGAGTGCATTTGACAAAAAGGGGTGGTGGGCACAAAGGCGGCAGCAGCCAGACAAACTAATCGTGGAGACATATGTGCTGTCATGTCGTGTCTGAAATGGTACACAACCAGCGCTGACAGTTGGCCTAAGCTGTCAATTAACATATTATTAAGCGAGTAGCAGGAAAATGAGAAAATAGAAAAGGGGAAAAAAAAAGCGAAATCCAGGCGAATAAGCAGAGAAACTGAGGAACGATGGCAACTTAAGAGGAAAACGCGTCTGAATGCGTCTGAGGATGAAGTAACTGAGGTTCCAAGAAGCTTCTGATTTACAATTAAGTAAATTCGAAAAAGAAATGTTATAAGGTTTTATAAAAATACTTAAAGAATTTAGTTCTGTAGAAATTTCTTTTATTGATATATAATTTTATAGTTTATGGAATCAATGGATTTTTGTATGAAAATAAAGATATTAGGAAATTGAAAAAGATTATACAAAATTTAAATTTTCCTTTGTTGTAGCTTGCGATGTATATTCTTTATTTTTCTTATTTCCGAGTGGTTTGTCTTTAAACATATAAAATAACAATTACCTATACGCTATAGATTTTAAGAATTAAGAGAGTATGGACCTCCTAACGTTAATATCGTCATGATTACATTCAGACCTCTAAGTGGTATATAATTAAAATAATCTGAATTCTTTGATGGAGTAAGAATTCTTGCATTACAACCCCAACAAACGGATATAAATTATTCAGATAATATCAGGCAGTTCTGTTTCCCTTTCCGTGATTGTTTTTCGCAAATTGGCAGTGACAGACTGAGTCATTTTCTGATTCCATTTAATTAAATCAAGCAATAATTATGAACCGTTTGTCTTTTCTTATCGCCGGAATGGCTAATTATTAATTTCTTTCGCTTGGAAATTATGGACTGGTAACCGCGATTTAATGGTTTCTGTCTTCTGAATCTAAATTGTTCCAACGATTTATGTTGAGCGTTTTAAGCTGATTTGGTTTACGGCTTCCCGGGTAAACTTCGCTTGGCCGCAAACTGTTTACGGATTAAGAGGAGCAAATAAAAGGATCCGGAAGTAGTCCTTCACTTTTTCTCTTTTTCTGGCCTGTCCTCGACTTTTTGTGCAGATTTTCCGCAAAGTCATGGGGCCAAGCGGGCATGAAATGAATTTATAAGATTTCCGAGAGAAAAGTGTGTTCTTTTTTATTTTTCAAGACCACTTGAGGCCTGAAATATTTTCCAACAATGTAAACTTTACAAGGAATAGACTTTATTCTGCGCGCTTAAGTCGGGCTTCAGAAAATAGTCTTTAGTAACATGATTTCTTTTTAATGAATGTGTTTATTTACTTTAAATTATCAATTATCACTTTTGCTGCTCATGTGGCTGCGAATCATAAAAGCCAGCCAAGCAGAAACCAAGGAACCAAGGGCAGAAAAATAACATTAAAGAAAAGCAAAAAAAATAGAACATAAAATTAGAAAAATAAACAGGTAAAATCTGTGGTATATTGAATATTAATATTTAATTCAACTTGCGGCAGAGAAAAGCAAAGTGTGCATCAAGGAAGCATATATCAATGGAAACCCAATTTGAAATTGAATACAAAGCAATTATCATTTTCATATCTTTATTAATACATATATCATTATGAAGAAATTTTCGACTTTATGGCATTGGCATTTATTATATGTACAATTTATACTTTACCATGTCAAACGCAGCCAAATATTAACATAATAAAATGCAATATTAAATAAAAATACAAATTTGCAATGCAATTTTAATTTGAGATGGGAAAACCCATTGAACGAATTTGGACTGAAAAGGGCGGTCTGAAATGGCGTATGTGTCGCTTTTATTGGAGATATTTAATTTATAAACCCACTATTTGCCGTTCGGTTGTAAAAGAAAGACATCTGAATAAAATAATCCACGGAATGGTAAGTGGAAAAAAAAAATAAACTGTGAATCCTTTTAGCGTTGCAGCCAATCGTTGATTACATAAAAAATATTTAAACATTGCAAGCCCACAAACAAATTAATATTTTATCCATTAAAAATATAACTTAATTAATTGTAATAATAAATTACATTAATAAAAAATTACAATTAAAAACTAATGATGTGTCGCTCCTATATTGTACCTTGATCAAAAAAAATTAACAAAATTGTAGAAAAAATCAATTATTATTAGGCCACTTGTTAAAGCAACAAATGTAAGTAATTTTAAGCCACTTAATTTTACATTTTGGTTTTGAATATGAAACTTTAGGAAAGTTTTCTTTAATTAATTCTGTGATCCGTGGGGAGGAAGATGGATAGCCGCAGTCAAAACCCAAACCAGCAAAACCATCGACCAAGGACCATAGCCAAAGCAGATTAAGTTTTTTAATTAATTAATTCTGGTCTGAGCGGTTGGCGGTAGCTTCAGTTTTTTTCGGTGGTGTGGTAGAAGGCCGGCGTCCATGTAACCATCTTTAAACACAATTATTTTCATAAATCCGCGTTCAGACTTGGGATATATATTTATAAAAGAACTATATATGTAAAGTGATTTGTAGCGGGATTGGTTAAGTGGCGTTCGTCGAAATTTTAAGCGAGTGGACCTTGACTTTTCTACGTTTTGTTGTGGTTACTTCAAGGAAAGGAAGAGGTTTGAGGTGGGTCCAGGGATCATAAAGAGGGAACTTTTTAGAGTCTTTTATGACTATTTTCTGAGTGTGAAATATGTGCTTTCACCCTCCGAACGGAGCAGTAAAAACCCTCCAAAAGCGCACATAAAAGTTGCCTTTTCAGACACTTAATTTGCTCCAAAAAGACACATTTATGTGCGCCTTTCAGGCACTTAAATCGCTCCGAAAAGAAACTTTTTTGATTCTTTTGGGTTTATATAAATTATTGCATGTATATATTAACATGTATAACTTAAACATCAATCATAACACAGTGTTACAAAATTGACAAAAGGGAATGAACTTTTAAAGTGACCTAGTAGAGATTGTTTATCATGTTTGAAATTTTTCTAACACCCTCAAATTCTTAAATTATTCTTAAAAAAACGTTTTTAGGTAAATTTTCGCTTTAAAAAATTACAACTTGAAAAGTTTTTGACCAATTTGAAAAACTCTTGGGGCTTTTTATTGTTGATTGTGTGCTAATAACAGCAAAGTCACGCGTCGCTCCTCTTAAACCTATGTCAATCCCAAGATTGGAACTGCAGGGTGCTTTGTTGGGAGCTAGAATGAGCAAGTCCTTATTAGAAACGTTAAATCTAAAAATCAATAAAGTCTATTTATGGACAGACTCTCAATTTATTTTATACTGGCTGAAGTCCAGTAGCAAAAGATTTAAAACCTTCGTATCTCAACGTTTTGGAGAAATTCAAGAAACAACAAAGGTCCAGAATTCCTATATACTGACATGACAAAATGGCCGAGAAATAAAATAATTTTTGTAAATGTAATATCCGAAACAAAGTATAAACTTATTTTACCTGACATAAACAGATTCTCCAGTTGGACAAAATTCAAAAGAACGACATGTTACGATTTGTGAAAAATCTTAAAAGCAGCAAAGAACTTCGCGTGAACGGCGAACTTACAGCTACAGAATTATTTGACGCTGAACATTTAATATACAAAAGGATACAGTCAGATTCGTTTCAAGCTGAAATTCAAAATCTACAAATTAATTGTAAACTCAAGTCGTCTAAAAACTTAACCATTAAGCCTGACAGAAGATGGATTGATAAGACTGAAAGGTAGATTGGACAATTTAAAAGACAATGAATATGACATAAACGCCAAAAATCCAATCGTGCTAAGTAATGAGCATCCAATAACAATTCTTCTGATTTATTTTTACCATCAAAGCAACTGCAACTGCATCTATTTACGGAAACAGTCATTTCCAATCTTAGAATGAAATATTGGATAGTTAAGTGTAGGAACACAATCAAGAAAATAATTCGTAACTGTCAATATTGTAAGAATAGATGTGCCAAGCCACAGACATCTGTGATGGGACAGCTTCCTAAATGCAGAATTGAACCTAGATTATTTCGGTCCCATAGAGATATTGATAAATAGAAGTCATGTAAAACGTTATGGAGTTATTTTTACTTGTATGACGACTCGTGCAGTTCATCTAGAAATAGCAGAGGACTTGTCTTGCAATGCATTTATGCATGTATATCGCCAGTTTGGTTGCCGACGTGGCTTTACCATAGAAATTTTCTCAGACAACGGGTAAAATTTTATTCGAGCAAGTAAGCATCTTAAACAGATCACGGACGACTGGTCAAAAGACGAAATGACTCTGTTTTTAACACAAAAAAATTGCACATGGTCGTTTAATCCGCCAATGTCGCCGCATATGGGAGGAGCTTGGGAGAGGTTAATTCAGTCAATAAAAAAAATATTTATGTTTCTTGCTTAAGGGACCCTTCTAGTGTAGCGGTCGGTTTTCGAGCCCAATTTTCAAAAGTGGAATTCAAAAAAACTATTTAAGATATTTTAATGCGGTTTTTTTTTTTTTATTAAGTTCTGAACTTTACAGAAAAATATCGTTTTAATTTCAAAGTTTTTCGGTAATCCCCCTATGTGCTCTTGAATTTGCACTTGTCAAAAAATAGGTTGGGGCATGGGGTCACCACTTCTGAAAGTTGGGCCAATCTGAAACACAAAAACGAAACAAATTATTATTGTTAATGAAGTTCTCTATCGCACGACGAAAGCTTTTACAAAAATCTCAATTTTATTTTTTTACTTTTTTTTTTGCTACTTACTTGCTAAGAATGACTGTAAATATTGTTTAAATAAAGATTTTTGATTTCTGCCATTTTATTTACCCGAAGTACGCCAAATGATTTATTAATAGGGCCAAATTATAAAGAGTCTTTCCACTGCATCTGACGGAGATTTAAAATTGTTAAACATGTGGAAGGCTGCTCAGAGACTTGCTGATATATTTTGGGTTAAATGGAGAAAGAAATAGAGACAATATCTTTTGTATAGCCGACAATGGGCTAAGAAATTTGATAATTTAAAAGAAGGTGATATCGTATTGGTAATGGATGCAGATCTACCAAGAAATGTTTGGCCAAAAGGCATTATAGTCAAAACGTATCCTGTTAAAGATAATGGTGTTAGAATTGTAGATGTTAGGATTAGAGGTAACATTTATAAAAGACCTATAGTTAAGTTAATCAAATTAGATCTTAAGGAAACAATGTAAAGCTTAAGTATTGCAAATTAATTGCCTTACTATGCAATACTTGGGAGGAGGATGTTGTAAAACTTTGTTATTTTAAAAGCCCAACGTATTTAAAAATGTATCGTTTCTATCCATCGTCTCAGAAGTGGGACCATTTTTTCTTTTTGGTTTGTTACCATGATCATCTATCGATATACTAAGACGAGTTTTGTGAGTTCTGAGAGAGTCAAAAAGCAGACGCTCTTTTATAATGTACAAGAATAAAAATAAATTACAAAAAGAAAAGTGTTAATAAATCATTCAGACGACCCCACAACATGGGCTAAAAGCATCAGGAATTAACGACCGAGGATTTGGTCGTTCGACCCAGATTTATACAGAAATCTAACCTTAAACAGGTATTTCCCCAACACCACCTGAAACCAATACGCAATGCCCCTTGTCGTTAGTGGGCGTGGCTTTAGTCGTTCATTAAATTTGTGAGCAAGCTCTGGGAAAGGGAGAAAAGCTTTTACTTCATGATCGAATTTTTTAATGAACTCAGTGGAAGTAAAACATTTATGTGATTATCTTTTAATTTCAAATACAATTGCAAAGTTAATAGTTTAGGCAAACTAAACCCAATGAATATGAATTAATAGAAACAAGGCCCGGCTAAAGGCTTTATTAAGAACACTTAAAGATTATTGCAAAGTGAGTGCATTCGTATATAGCAAATTCTATATGACTACAAACATAATATACAGAAAGATCTAAATGGTAAATAAATAAATAGGTATTTAAAACTTTACCTAAAATACATGTAATATTCAAACACTAATTAAGTTTATAATTTTAAACAAAGTATAAGAGGACTCACATAAATTTCATTAATTAGGAACTAAACTTTCATGGCAAATGCAGAGGGACCGTAATTTTCCGGCATTCACTATCTCCGCCTCTCCGGTTGCGTATACGTAATGCGTTTAGTGTGGTAATTATTTTGGACTTGTAAAAACGGCAGTAAGCGGGGTGAATGTGGAAACTCAAGTGTGGAAAGCCCGAAAAGCAGCGACAATTTATCACAAGATGTTGGTACGCAGATGAAATGGAATTTCGTTTATTTTTCTGGGAAACCTAGCAAAGTTTCGTTATTAAATCAAATCAAAATTAAGAAAAGTTTTCGCTAATGGCCCCCTCTTTGCCCCTTTTTTTAGGCTTTTAGGAAGCGAAAAAACCAAAGTACTTTCGCTTTAATATTTTCAAACTTTTTAGGGATAATTACCAGCCATTACCCGGGAAAATTTCCCATAAGCCGCCTTGGTAAAGCGACAAGTTGAAGATTGGTTTTGCGTTTGGTTTTCCACCCAGATTTGGATATTTTCCCAGGACCACCTACGGTGTGTCCATCTTAGTTACCGTCGTTGTGGTCTTTTTGGCCTAAAATTTAATTAACAGCCATGTCTTTTGAGTTCCGTGATTTACCGCAGACTGATTGAAAGTGTCTCTTTAACGGGATCAACGTTACAGGATCAGGGCGGAGGCTTTGACTCCAGACAGCGCAATAAATGGCCAATTTGTAATTTATTCAGAGAGTAAAATATTGAATCCATTTTATTAATTAAATTAACAAATATAAATGTTTTTATTTATATCATTTATTGCAATATACGTTTCGATAACCAAGTATCTGATAATTTAAAAGATAAACGCAGGGACAGTTAACACATCGATTAACTCCCAAATAATTCACGCAATTTCAAATTCAATAAACTCACTTGCAACATTTAATCCCCTGATCAGGGTGAAGTATTATTCAAACTATTGAGTGCGGCAATTTGCTTAATAAATTTGAATTCTTAAACCCACAGGCAGTGGCCCTGTAAGATATTGCATTTCCTTTGATTGCATTTATTTCTTGGAAATTGAAATTCATACTGCAGCTGTCCAACTAATACGGTACTTCAACTGATTCCACTCCCTACTGAACACCCTTGAAAGGGTAATAAAACCTAAAGTCAGTAGTTTACTTAGGTCAATTTATCAGGCCCTATTTAAAAGATTCGTAATTAAAGATTTCTAAATTACTACTCTAGATAGTGTTTATATCTTAAACACAATCTAGAGTAGAGAAAGACTATTGGCAAAGCTATATGCATAACAGATGAAAGATGTCAGTCATAGAAACTATCGAAACATGAATGGAAATATATTGAAAAGTAATTTTTTTTCCTCACATTCAACTTCTTCCCGATATAGAGATTTAAAACCTTTAAAAAGGTATTCAAACTTGGGTGTTCTAAAACTATCTTCACTTCTTGGCTCTTGTTGGGAGTTAGCATTTTTATCGGCGTGCTGCGGGTTGGAAAAAAGACCGACAATTGCCAGCACTCTGAATACTTGCATATTTTTATAAATTTAATGCAAGTGCTAGAAATTCTGCAACCGACGAAGGGGATTCCCCTATCATCCCCTTCGTCGGTTGCAGAATTTCTAGTGATTCTAGTGATTTCTGTGATCCACTCGAAGAAGCAAAGTTGTTAGTGTGCAGGAATGGCGAGTGGTGGAGAGAAGCTTGGTTTTAGCCATTCATGCGGTGATCTCCATTCATGGGGGGAAAGCTAGTCCCCCAAGACTTAAGTCTCAACCCGGAAAAAATCATTGAAGACGTCAGATACCCGTCTAATGGTGTCCGAAATGCGAAAAAACACGCTTTTAACACCAAAAGGTGATTGTCTGGCCGTAAATATAAATGTTGGCGAATGGACATCGGATACATATCGAGCATAAAAACAAAAAGCCTGCGTTATCCGAAAAGAATGTCCTTTTAACTCTAAAAACTGTTAAAGTTTAAGACTCATCAGACCAGACAACTCGTTTCCAATCGTCAATGGTCTCATTTTTCGTGATTTTTTACAAATTTAAGGCGAACTTTGGCATTCTTGTTATGGAGCTGATCTTCCAGCTGCCCAATTGGTAGCCTCCTCACCCAAGAGTCCGACTTTTCTTCAACTAAGTTAAATAATAATAGAGCTGAAAGTCGAATGCTTTATTCAAGGTCTTGGTAGATCTTCGTAATCCTTTTAACATGAGCGTATAAAAGTTACTGCTTTAAGGTAAGCTCAAAATTTTTTCGCAGACTTCCTTGTAGCACTTCGCAAATTCAAGAATGGCAATCCGGCCCACCTCGTAGTGCTCAAGTCCCACCTGCTCAGCTTCGGAGCCCTGGATGAGGGAGCACATCAACTGAGCTTCATTAATGGGCCGTACAAAGAGGTTGCGCGGATCATGTGACTCTGCATCCGGTGGCTCCACTACCTCTGCCTCCGCTTCAGGAAGCTGCGGATCCCCAT